>PVKU01003652.1:0-171281 GCA_004027475.1 Anoura caudifer | reverse complement strand
ACCCATGTGTGGTGGATAAAAATTTGGGAGGGATATCTTGGGAGTGAGGAGTCCCAGCCCCATACCAGGCCCTTCAGCCTAGGGTTTCAGAGCTAAGAAGATAAGTCCCCACAACTCTGGCTGCAAAAACCAGTGAGGATTTAGTCAGTGGAGAAAATTTCTGGATTGTCAAACAGTTCCTCCTAAAGAACCCACACAAACTCATCTATTCAAACTCATTCCCTCTGTTCTCTGGTGACAGAATGGTGGCTTGAGGGCCACCAGTGGTGTGCAGGGGGAGGCTGAGGTGTCTGGCACCAAGGCGAGCAGAGGCCATTGTCCCTTCTCTGGGCCCTCCACCTACAGAGATGGCACACTGGTGCTGTATCTAAGACTCCATAAACCTGGCTAACACTGTTTGACCTGCCTTGGAGATCCTCAAAAACTCCGCCCCACACAACTTACTGGCCCACCCAAGCTGCTTTTTCATATGAGTGGTCTTGGCTCATCCTTCACAACTTCCTAAATCCTCTCAAACAAGTAACAGCTGTCCTCAGTGAGCCCCACACCCAGCACTAGCAGCAGCCAGCCTAGATTCACAGCTTGGTTTCATCTGGGAATCTCCAAGCCCAGCCCAAGTAGCAGCCATCTCAGATTGCTCTATAGCTTAGGCAGGGTGGCAAAATACATGTGGAGGCTGATCTTGGTCTGTACCACCTGGGAAACCCCAGAGGCCAGCGCACCCAGTGCACAACTACGGACCACATCAGAGCACCACCACCCTACCCCTGCACAGCTGATCCTCCATGGAGGCTGGAGTCTGGTGGTCAGTGGTCACAGCCAGTCCTTGCAGCTGACTGACCTGGGTAAATCTCTCCCATTGATCTACAATAGCAACCAAGGCTCAACTACAAGAGGAGAGTGTACTCAGCCCACACAAAGGGTGCACCTTGAGTACCCAGTTTGGGTGATGGGGAGGCTGTGCCCCTGGACCCTACAGGGCACCTACTACAATAGGCCACACTACCAAGACATAGAGTCAAAGCAGCTCTACCTAATAGAAAGAATCACAGAGAGGCTGCCAAAATGAGGAGACAGAGAAACATGCACCAAATGAAAGAACAGACCCAAAGAGCTAAATGAAATGAAGGTAAGCAATCTATCAGATACAGAATTTAAAATACTGTTTATAAGGATGCTCAAGGAACTTAGTGAGGACCTCAGCAGCATAAAAAAGACCCAGTCAGAACAAAGGATACACTAACTGAAATAAAGAACAATTTACAGGGAAACAACGATAGAGCAGATTAAGCCGAGATTCAAATCAGTGATTTGGAACACAAGGAGGCATAAAACAACCAATCAGAACAACAAGAAGAAAAGAGAATCCAAAATAAGGACAGTGTAAGCAGCCTATAGGACAACTTTAAGCAATCAAACATTCACTTCATGAGGGTGCCAGAAGGAGGTGAGAAACAGCAAGAAATTAGAAATCTATTTGAAAATGTAATGAAATTAAACTTCCCTTATTTGGTGAAGGAAGTAGATTGCAAGTCCAGGAAGAACAAAGAGTTCCAAATGAGATGGATACAAAGAGGCCCACTCCAAGACACATCATAATTAAAATGCCAAAGGTTAAAGATAAAGAGAAGGGAGGGCCAGTGTGTGAGAATCGGTGAGAGGTAAGAGGATTAAGAGGTACAAATTGGTAGTTACAGAATAGCCATGGGAATGCAAAGTACAGTACAGGAAATGGAGCAGCCAAAGAATTTATACACCTGACCCATGGACATGAACAAGATGGGGGGATTGCCTGAGGGAGTAGGGGATGCTGGGTGGAGGGGGGCAAAAGGGAGAAAAATCAGGACAACTGGAATAGCATAATCAATAAAATATAATTTAAAAAAGAAACATGGAAGCAACCCAAGTGCCCATCGACAGATGAATGGATAAACAAAATGTGGTTTATACATACAATGGAATATTATTTAACTTTAAAGAGAAAAGATATTCTGCAATACGCTACATCATGGATGAATCTTGAGGACATTTCACTAAGTGAAATAAGGCAGTCACAAAAGACACACTGTATGATTCCACTTATATAAGGTAGTTAGAATAGTCAAAATCATAAAGATGGAAAGTATAATGGTGGCTGTCAGGGACTAGGGGAGAGGAGAATGGGAGTTGTGTAATAAATATAGAGTTTCAGTTTTATAAGATGAAGAGTTATGGGGCTGGGTGATGGTGAGGGTTGTATAAAAATGTGAATGCATTTAATTCACTGAACTGTACACTTAAAAATCATTAAGGTGATAAATTTTGTGTTGTGTGTATTCTGCGTAGACATTATTACTCCTGAGCGATAAGAGTGTCTTCTGCTATTCCTAACAAGCCTCTTTCGACCACACCTGTGTTTGTGCTCGCACTGTGGGCCGTTCGACAGTTTCAAGGGAGGAGTTGGCCTGCCAGGAAGAGGAGTGGGTCTGAAAATCGAGTTTGGTCACCAGTGGCCAAAGATGTGATCAATCATGCCTATGTAATGAGGCCTTAATGAAAACTCTTGAACAATGAGACCTGGGCGCTTCTAGACTGGTGCACCTAGACATATTTTGGGAGAGTAACGTGCCTGGAGAAGGCGTAGAACTCTGCATCCCACCATCCAGCCCTATACCTTGTTTTAAGCATCTCTCCCATTTGGCTGTTCCTGCGTGGTATCCTTTGCAATAAACTGGCAATTGTAAGTAAAGTATTGTTCTGAGTTCTGCGAGTTATTCTAGTGAATTATCAAACATGAGAGGAGAAATTGTGGAAAACCCTGAGTTTACAGCCAGCTGGGCAGGAGTACAGGTAGCCTGGGGACCTCATTTGCAGCTGATCTGAAAAGGGGGTGAGTCCTCAACTTTAGGGCCTGGGCCTGGACACTTAGTTTAAGAACTGACTTGAACTAGTTGGAAACCTAGTCAGTTTCAATGAATCAGAAAATAAGTTGTTGCTGGAATGACACAACAATCCCATAAACTATCTCCATCGTAAAGATAAGGAAACTGAAACAAAGAAATGTGAAATGACTTACCCAAGTTAGGGGGGCTGCTGGGATATTGGACCAGGCTACCTGACTCTGAAATCCATGCTTCTATCCTGTAACTGCTGCCCCACATCTGAAGTTCCAACAGTAAATGAAACACTCGCAGTTTTCCATAGACAATTTCATACTTTCTTGCTCTGTGTTTTTGCTCATGCTACTCCTCTTATCTAGAATACTCTTCTCTCCCAACCCCACATACTAACATGCCATCAAGCTCAAGTACCAGTGCCAGCTCCTGCAGTCTCCCCCAATTCCCTGCTGCAACCATGAGAAGACACCTCTCAAATACCTGCACTGGCGTGGATGGAACTGACCTCCAGACCATGGCTGCACTCTGGATTTCATTGTTACCCTTGGGAGGAAGCCACACTGCTGGTGGGCTGCTCCCAGCCTATGACCGAGTGTGACACGAAGGCAGGCCCGTCCTGGGAGGCTCAGGACAACTCTGATGCTGACTCGAAGGCATGGCCAAAGCTTCCTTGGATGCACACGTGCCCCCAACTCTCAATTCCCCTTTCCTGCATTCAGGGTTGGGCTTGATGGCTCTCCCAGGTTTTCTCAGCTTCCTCTCCACTTTCTCACAGCTGGTACCTCCTAACCGAATCTTCTCACATTCAGTTCTGACGTGGAATCTGCTTCCTGAAGAACCCAGATTGCCACAGTCCTCTGGGTTGAAATATTTTTCATCTCCCGAGCCTCTGCAGCCTCTTATCAGCCCCTCTCATGTCACTTAACAGTCTTTAAGCTTCTCTCAAGGCTTTAAGTCTGAGTCATTTTTTATCCTTTTCTACACTTAGTAGATGGCCAATATATATATATTAGTTCAGTAAGTAGATGGATAAATACGGATGTGAGAATAGGGAACACAGTGTAGCAGGGAAATGCTTCTCACAGTGAGCTCTCTGGGATGTTAGTCAGTGTTATTTGGGGGAGTGGAGGCGGGGGACAAATCCGTAGTTAAATAAGGTTAGGAACTGCTGAGCAAAACAAAATTAACAGGTAGCATTACTGTATGACATCGCGGAGCAATTAAGGTGCTGGGGTTTTTTTTTAATGACTCTTCAGGAAACAGGGGATCATAGGTTTGGTGTTGTGAGGAACCCACTTTGGGAAGCATAATTAGGAAGACCAGGTAAAACTTCTAGGAGGCACTGTGCATCTGAGCTGCTTCTGAAAGAATTGCGGGAGTTTCAGGAGGCCAAGATGGAAGAAAGAAAAAGAACTTCCAGGCAGCATTTCATAAACTCAGAGGTGGGAAGGCACAAAGCACACCCAGGGAAGGGCACGGTTTACCTATCAGGCTGCTATAGGAGAATGAAGGCCGGCAGGCCGGGAAGCGAGGTCCAGGAGGAGCAGTATTTCAGACTATGATATTTGGCCTTTATTTGATGCTTGAAGGTTTCTGTACCAGAAAATGATGGAATAAATTGTGACAAAGGGAATCACCAGTTTTAATTTGAAAGGCACGCTGCATGTGAAATGGTTTGCCAAGAGGAATTCCATGCACTGCAAGGCCAAATGAAGCAATTTCAGGTTTTATAACCAAATGATTTGTTTGTCACATTGCTAAATCCATGGTCAAATAAAGCTTCTGTCACACTTAATGTTCTAGTTTGCAATAAGTATCATGGGGGAAAAAATCTATTAAAACCCTATTAGGATGAACAAATTAGTTCATATCACTTTTTTTAAACAAAAGCTGCAAATCACATCCTCCATGTTTTTTGGCTCCTTTTTTTTTTGGCTCAGATTTGTAGTCTACACTCACACACGCAGGCAGCTGAAGTTCATGTTCTTTAAGCAAACCTGAAGCTTTTTTACTTCAGGACATATTTAGAGCTTACGGATATTATCTTTCAACCAAAGTGCTGGGATGTGTCCTGAGGCAGGCCGAGGCACAAAGGCGTGCAAGCCACTTCCTCGCTGGATCAAGGTGCAAGATCAGGGTGCACTGCTGCTGAGTTGTGCTCTGCGGGAACGCTGGTTGTCACGGAGTTGAAAACTTCCTAATCAGCACCTTTCCATGCCAGTGAAGAGCAAATGCCATTCTGTAATTTAAAAATATACTGATCCTCAATATTAAATGATGGGGACATTGAACAAATTTCACTCCACATCTAACATGAACGTGTGGATTATATCATCCCAAAGAGTCATTCTAAAGTTAAAATATTTGTAATTTTACACGCTCACATTTTGAGTTTTAATTATTTCGAATCAATATAAAACAATTTCAAACTCTTCCAAGAAGAAAACTTGTCACAACATTTGTAGTAAGTGCGATAGGAATTTTCCTGAGGGCTTGACCAGTTCTTAGAATATGTCTGTGTAGTTACGCTTTTCCGAATACAAATAAGATTTATAATTTTCAGTTTGTCTTTTGCTTTTTTCCAACTTTAATGCATACCCTTGGTAGTTTATAACCCAGGACATTTGTTCAACACTTCACTGTCTAAATGTGTAACCATCCCTGGTGTCAGGCTTGGCTGCAGGCACCTCCAGAGGTGTTTATGCAGTACAGTCTTCCTCTCACCCCATCAGGTCGACTCCCTGGCCTGGGCCCTCTGCTCCTGCTGCGTCCTCCCCCTGGAACGCTGCTCCTTTTCTTCCTCACACAGAAAGCTTCTCTTACGTGCTCAGAGAAACCTTCCTTGACTGTCATAATTGAGTTAGTGCTCCTTGTCTCACCTCTCTCATCCCCTGTCTCTACTCCTTAGAACTCACCACAACTGTGACTTCAATTTTTCTGTGATTATTTGATAATAGCCTGGTTTCCCCTGGGCCCTATCTCTGTAGGTTCTGAGCACAGGTGGTGAAATAAGGGGTCTGGTATATATTTTTTGCTACTACGTAGTATATGAAATTATATTTCATGCATATACTTTAAACTCTTTAATGTGACTTTCAGAAGTCTGGTTTGGAAAATCCCAAAGAAAACTGAAAAGAGAGCAAGAACTACCAAAACACGGGAAAGGCTTTCCTGAATTTTAAAGAACACTCCATGTGCTTTGGCAGTAGAAACAAGTGAGAAGATGAGTCAGTCTAATCAGGTTGACATATCTCTGGCATGACTGTTCAAGAGAAAAAAAGGTGGAGGGGAATAAGAGGAATAAACTTCCCATTATAAATAAGTAAGCCACAGGGATGCAATGTATAATGTAAGGAACGGAGTCAGTAATATCATAATAATTCTGCACAGTGACAGGCAGGTACTAGAGAATCATGGTGATCACATAATAAGGTATATAAATGTCAAATCACTGTGTTGTACACCTGAAACTAGTATAATATTGTATGCCAACTATACTTTAATGAATTTTTTAAATAAAAATTAAAACTATTAAAAAAGGCAATGCAAATCAAATAAATGTTGAATTGAAGGATGATTAACTATGACACAACAGAGATAATAATAAAAATATTAAAAACTGAGCCTTAACAAATGTAGAAATCTAGGCAAATTTAGCAAATTTCTAACAAGATATAAATTTTTTAAAAATGAAGGGTGGATAAAAAGGGCGAAGGGTCAAAAGGTACAAATTTCAGTTACAAAGTAAACAAGTCCCAGGAATGTAGGGCATGGCATGGTGGCTGCAGTTAATAATACCGTGTTGGGCACTTGGAAGTTGTTGAGAGAGTAGATCTTAGAAGTCTTCATCACAAGGAAAATATTTTTGTAACTATGTATAATGACAGATGTCAACTAGACTTATTGTGATGATCATTTCACAGTACGTACAAGTATGGAATCATTATGTTGTACACCTGAAACTTATACAATGTTATATGTCAATTATACCACAACAGAAAAAGGGCATATGAGAAAGTAAAATATTGAATAGACCAATAATTATTAGGGAAACTGAATTAAATGTTCCAAAAGTATCCAAGCCCAAAGGGTATTGCTATGGATTGAAGGTTTGTGTCTCCCAAAATTTCCTAGGTCGAAACCTCATTCCCAGTGTGATGGTAGTGGGACATGGGGTCTTTGGGAGGTGAACAAGTCGTGAGTGTGCAGCCCTCATGAATGGAATCAGCGCTCTTACGAAAGACATCCTGGATTGCTCTCTCACTCCCTATCTGCCCTGTGAGGGTACAACGAGAAGACGGCCTTCTATGGACCAGGAAGAAGGTCCTCACCAGGTACTGAATCTATGACACCATGATCTTGGAACTTCCCAGCCTCCAGAACTCTGAGAAATAAATGTTGTCTATGCCACCCAGTCTATGGTATTTTTATTATAGCAGCTTGAACTGACTATGACAGGTATTATGAGTGCACTCTATCAAACTTCCAAGGAATAGATAATCCCCTGGTTTGCCTGATTTGAATATTGAATAAGGAGAACACAAGAAAAGCAACAACTTTTTCTAGTTATGAACCCTAAACAAAATATTAGCTAACCAAGTCTAATGGGTATTGATGACACGGCAGCATCAGTAAAAGTTTATCTTAGAAATTCAAGCATGAGTTAGCATCAGAAAAGTAGTCACATTAAGGACTGCTGTATTAAGGACTAAAGGCAAAAAATCATGTTATTATGAGAATAAACACAGAAGAGTACTAGAGGGCATTCAACACCTATTGAGGATTTTTATTTCTTTTCATTTCAAAAAGGTAGGAATCTAAGACTATGTCCTTATTTAACAAAATCTAAATACCAAAAATTCAACATACTTAATCTATAAATCATAACACTTAATAGGAAAATCTAAGTATTTTCTTAAAGATTGGAAATGCCTACCATCATGATTACTATTTAATGTAAATCTGGAGGTACTGGCACTCACTATGAGACAAGAAAAGGAAATAAGAACTAAAAGAATTCAAAGAGAAGAGATAAAATTGTCTTTATTTGCAGATGTGATAATCTACAGAAGATGCAACGGGAGCATTAAATGAATCATTGCAATTTATAAGAGTTCACTAATTAATAATGCAAGATGAACTATCACCTCACAAAAATTAGTATTTTTTTTACCTATGATAGCAACCTAGAAATAAAATAGAAAATAAGATATCATTCATAATAGTTACAAAAACTATAATGAACCTAGGAAGTAATCTGCTAAATAATGTAAAAATTAAATATTATTAATTTATACAAAAGAAAATTCAAATAAATGGTTAGATTTACCATGCTCATGGATGGATGACTTAATACTGTGAAATCAATTATTCTATAATTAACCTGTAAATTGAATGCAATGACTAACAAAAGTACAGCTGGATTATTTCAGTAGTGGATTATTTGAGAAGTTTAAAGACTATATTATAAAACGTTTGTGGAAAAATTAGAAGGCACAAATAAGAAAGTCAATTTTGTAAAAGAAGAGCAAAGAGTTGGGAAGTCCATTCTTTTGGATATTGACCAATGCAAATAAATGTACAGTAATAAAATTTCATGGTGATACAAGTACACACCAATAGACAAAGGGAGCAGAAAAGAGAGCTCAGAAACAGATGTAACTGGTAATCCTCATTACTTGTGGATGCCATATTTGAGAAATTACCTATTTGTTAAGATGTATTTTTTACCCCCCAAATCAAGATTCAGCACACGTTCGGGGCCACTTGGGAGCATGTGCAGAGTGGTGAGGCTCCTGAGTTGCTAGATGAGCATCAGTTGTTGTAGCTTTCATGTTGTTAACAAGCACCATGTCATGGTCTCTTTAGTGCCATGTTTTTCACATTTCTGTGCTTTCTGTTGGTATTTCAGCATTTAAAAGGGCCCCCGAGCATAGTGCTGACCTGCCATCCAGTGCTCCCAAGCAAGAAAGTTGTGATGTGCCTTACAAAGGAATTTTGTGTGTTAGATAGACTTCCTTCAGGTATGAATTATAGTGCTGTTGGCTGTGAGTTCAATGTTAAAAAATTAACAATACAGCAAGTACATCCAGAAGAAGGAAAAGGAAATTCACCCACTTGCACATGAGGCTGCTCAGTAGAACGCTAAAGTAACATGCAGAGAGGGCCTGGGGAAGTTATTGAAGAAGCAGGAAAGCAGCTCCATCTGAGGAGTCAGATGATGACCCATAAGAAAAGCATAGTGGGCAGTGCTGTTATGAGGCTAAAAGACAAAGAAATCTACGATCGTGTTAATCAGGGTTCAGAAAATGCTAAACACTTCTTGACCGATGCTGACTGGCTCACAAGTTTCAAAAGGTAAGACAGCATAAAAAAATGGTAAACTTGCAAGGGTGGCAGATTCTGCAGATGAGAAGGCTGCAGAAGGATTTTAAAATTACCTGCTAAGTGTTGCACAGGAAAGGGGTTCTATGCAGAAGAGCAGGTTTTCTATGCTGATGAAACTGGCTTGTTTTACAAGAATTTTGGCAAATGAACCTAGAGAACCCAAGTGGCCTCCAAAGGCCCCAGCTTCAAATCACTCAAAGACTGAAATTATTTCTGGCAAATACATGTTAAATAAGGTGTCTTTGAACAGAAACACACGTGAAACAAGGTTGTGTGTTGATTGATGAAAACGTTGTGACTAGAGGCTCAGAGTAACTTAACCTTGTGTTTTCCCTGAGAGCAGTGGTTTCCTATTCACTAATTTTGTGTCACTTTAGCCTTAGTCACTACTACAGCAGAAGATAATTTCCACGAATATGAGAATCCACTGGATGTGTGTGTGGTTAACATATTTAAACAAGGAAGCTATAGTCTGTGAATCCCTCATGGTTAAGAAATCGCTAAGGACAACCAATCAGAAGCCACCAACTAGGTTTCAAGCTGTAGCCAATCAAACAATTTCCTTTCTCTGCTTCTCACTTGCTCTCTGTCTTCCCGGTTCCTGTTCACAGAGTGCCAAGTGCCCCAGTTACTTCCTGGTCAGTGCTGTCTTGAGTCCAGTTGATTTTTGCTCAAATAAACTCTTAAAATTTCCAATATGCCTCAGTTTATCTTATAATAGTGTGTATGTGTGTGCATTTGACGTCTGATAAGGTTGGCACCACAAATTAATGTGAAAATGGCAGGTTCTCTTAGTAGATGGTGGTGAGAAAACTGATTCACCACATAGAAAAATAAAATAAAATTCCTATTCATATCATTTATAAAAATTGATTCCAGGGGGATTAAAGCCCACTGAATTGGGGGAGGGGGTGAGGAGAACAACAAGGCTAACGGACGAAAATGTAGGAGAATCTTTGTGATGTAGAGACAGAAAAGTACTTTTTAAACAAGACCCCAAAAGAATAAACCCTAAAATAAAAAATTGAATATGTGACTACATAAAATTAAAGATTTCTTTATCACCAAAGACACCTTTATTAGAGTTAATTCACATATAACCAACTAGGAGAAGATATTTCTTACTTCTAAAATTGACATGTGCAGCACGTATAAGAAATCCCTGTAACTCAACAAGAAGAAACAACAGAAAATCCAATAGAAAAGTTTGGAAAGAATATGAGTAGACACTTTACAAATGGGAAATCCAAATGACTAGGGGAAATATGGAGAGATGCACAAACTCATTAGGAAAGAAATGCAGATGAAAACCATGAGACAGCTTTCATCCCACGGCAGGGAGTGGGGTGGGGCAGAAGCTAAAGTGGATTAAATCAGATCACCCTGAGAATGTGAATTCCTGTACTGCCTATGGGAGAATAAGCTGGTCCTGCCATCTTGCCTTACGTAGTGAAATTAAATCTGCCCACCCACTGACCCAGCGGTCCCACCTGACTGTGTGACCCTGAGACATTCTCACAGAGGCCCTCGCTGCTGTTAGGTGGGAGGCAGTTTGCAGCTCTGCTGGTGGTATCAGGAAGCTCTGAAATCGAAGTGTTTATCACTATGGGAATGAACAAGAAACCATGTGGGATGCATACTGTGGAGTTCCGGGCAGTATTAAAAGCTACAAAATAGATCTGAGTATAGCAACAGGAAGAGGTACAAAAAGACATGAGTGCAAAAAAAGAATACAATCAGAAATACGTGTAGTGCATTTTACAAAGATGTATATACGAAATTTGAAGACATGAACAATATTTTTTTTTGCATATGAAGCCCCTTTAATGGCTTCTTCTGGGGCATAATAAAGGCCAGATTTTGACCTCTTACAGCACATTTATCAGTGTAAATCAGAGACACAAATTGTCAGAGCCAGCACACCGCAGACGAGTGTGTAGGGGTTGATAAGCAGGAGGAACAGGCCAGAGAGGCTTCTGTGCACCTGAACCCTTCGAAGAGGTAGTGGGTAGGACTCCCACTCCACCAGTGCATAAAGGAGCCTACCCACAGTCTGAGCCCCTCTCCCAGCAGCCCCGGCCTCAGCCTCAGCATCACTCCTGGTACCAACCACCGTACGGCAGGCTGCAGACACCATGGCCACTGGTGATGGCCACAGTTCCATCACTGAAGTCTATTAAAAACAAGCTGAGACTCTTCATCAGCACATAATTTAAAAGGGTCTCCCTGTTTGAATAACCCCAGGGAAGCACCCCAGCCTCTTGTAACATGGTGAAGTTTTGTGGACTAGAGAATCTAGCTCCCTAAAAACCCCATCTTCTTGGGTGTGGGGAGAATGTGGGCTTGAATCTCTCTTCCCTGGGCCACATTGTCTTGCCTTGGAGGAGCACCAAGGTCTTCTCCTACTTAAGTTGAGAATTAAGAGTTGTGTATTGACTCTGTCCAGATACCTGTACCACCAGCCCACCAAATGGCAGCTCAGTATAACACAACGCACCAGACTGGCCCTGGTCATGTCCCTCCACTGGACATCTGCGTCAAACTTCATCGGAAAGTGGCACTGCAAACTGGTGTCTTCTGTCTGGGTCCTCATGTGAAAGGACCTGCTCACTGAACAGGTCTTCAAAAATAGGTCAGACTCACCTGTCTGCAATGGAAGGCGGGAGGCTGGCTGAGGTGACTTGGTCAGGGTGAATTAAATAATATCAAACCCGGCAGAGCAGGTGGTCAGCCAGGATCTGGTTTAAGGAACAGGTCACCTGCCTTTAATCGTGGTTGGGGAGTACCAAAGGTGCAAAATCTCCTTAGGTTCTCATTCAGCATCACAGTCCTGAACACTTTACCCTCAGTATGACCCTGTTCCAAGAGGGGAGGGGCGAGAGACCCAGTGGGAGGGTCTGTCTCTCTGAGGGGGTTTGAAGGGCCCTGGGCATCTGGGCCATCGGAGCCATAACACAAAAGAGCTATTGGGGATTTTGAAATGAAATTGCCCATGAGTCAGCAGCTGTACTCAGGGATTTTTTAGATTTTAGAAGGTCTGCGTTTGGGCTGACCATGCCCTGAGCTCCCATGGCAGAGTATTTAGACAAAGCCCTCAAGACTTTCCAGCTGGGGCATGCATGGCTCAGGAGAACCAGCTGCTCTGTTAACACCACTGTTCAAGTTACAGAGGCTTCAAGGCATCCTGCTACACCCCGCAGCCCGGTCCACCGCTATGTGACCCGCTTTACACCAGAGGCTGGGGCTGATTCAAGGAGGGAGAAGACAGGAGGCGATGGGATTGGAAACTTCACGCAGGACGCGGAGTCAGGTCAGCATGACCTTCATCAAGGCCCTTTCCTCTCCAGACCTCAGAGCCTGCTCTGCGCCCTCCGTGGGGAGGGAAGCAGTCTTCACACTGAAGTGAGAAAATCCACACAAAAGCAATTTAAAATGATGTAACATAACAGGAACATAAACCACTTTCTGAGGTCCCTCTGAGGCCTAAACATATATTTCTGTGAAATCCAGACTCGGAGGGGCCAGTGGCTTGAGGAATTGGCAGAAGGGGCACAGTTCCCAGCAGGAGGAGGAAGAAGCTGGGTGGCGACATGCCATTTTCCCAAATATACAGGCACATGGTCAGCCCAAGGGGCAATGTGGTCACATGGGGAAATGTAGTGCTTCACAAAAACGAACCCTGTGGTCCTCTGGATCTGAGACGCCTCCTCGGGGACCTGGGGTTATTTTCCTATTGCCTTGTTCCCTCCTAAGATCTAAGGATTCATCATCGATCGCCGTAACACAGAAAACTGCAGGACTGCAGAAGCCAGCACACTGTGGCTGCCGCCGCAGCGGTCCAGCTGAGGTGGCAAGGATGACCATCCCTCCGCCAGGCTGTTTTTTAGGGAGCCTGACCCAGAGCGACCACTGCCCTGGAGGGACACTTGATCCGTCCACAATAGCCACGCCCCCAGGGAAGACAGCAGTCACACCTTGAGTTGTTTCAGTGGAGAAGACACTTCTGGGAGGGGGGAGGCGGTGCATGCGCAGAGGGAGGGAAGGGGAAGGGGACAGGCTGTGGACATCTGCCCACATCCCCAGGGCAAGGCTGCTTGGGCGGAAAGGCCCAGAAGGCCCTTGGCCCTGGGAAGGAGACTCTCCCCATTGCTTTTGTTTTTATGGGCCTTTTTTCTGGAACTCTTGGAAAGAGTTGACTGAGTTTGTCCAGATTTTGGCATCGCACAGCACATAAGTTCAGTTAGTATCTCGTGTCCGTATCTTGAAAAGAATCATGTGGTCATTCTTTTTTGTTCACTGGCTTTTTTCCAACCATGTCCCGGAGGGCCACTTACTTTCACAGAGCCAACAGAATGAAAAGGAGGACTTGGCTGCTCAGGGCCACGTCTCCATTTCTCCCAGTCGCCTCCCCTCCGGGGCAGTCCTGGGAGGATGAGCGGCTCTAGCTGGTTCGTGAGCAGAGATGCCAGGGCCCGGGGGCTTGCACTTGTCTGACCTCTCAGCATCCCTCACTCAGTTCTTACATTTATCCAGAAAAAAGCGCTTCCCTCTCAGTCTGGGGAGGATTATATAAATGTAACATTCATCTGCATCAGCTCCTGGAGGCCTTGGCATTAGACGGAGTTAATGCTGCAGGAACAAAACGCAATCCATTTAGGGGACCAGGAACATCTCAAAAATGTCCTTTCTTCCTGTTCCAGCTGCGCCATGATGACATTTACACAAAATGAGATAAGATAATAACATTTTTTGAGAACCCTGATTCTCTGGCTCTGTGCCACAGAATGAAATTAGCTCAATTTAATTACGCATGACAAATGGCTGGGTTCACCTCCGTGGTGAACTGCGATGGCTCCTGGCCTCCACCCAGTCCCAGGAGACCACCCTACGGGGATGACATGTAACATGTCTCACCCACACCTAACCCCAAAAGGGAGCCAGCTGTGATCCAGACTTCCTCTGCTGTTTGTTTATCTTGGTAACTGTTGCTAAGGCCCGCCAGTGGATTTCAATGGCCTGGAGCAGAGCTGGTGATACAGAAATAACGGGCCCCGGACAGCTGCCCGGGTGCTGGCCCACTGCCCCAAAGCACACGGGGCCTCCGCTGGCACAGCTGTTCGCCTGCTGCAACCTGCAGCCTCCTGGTCCAGCAGCCAGCCTGGCCCAGCCCTGGAAACTCGTGGGGCAAACATGCAGCTAAAGCCTCCCCTCTGAAATCCTGCCCCAGGGGCTGAGGTGGTGTGGGGGTGGGGGGGGACAGTGGGGAGGGGCGTCCATCCTGCTTGAGTGGCAGCCACTTCTGGATCCTCTATCACAGCAGAGATTTGGGTTCTTGTGCATCAGCCTTTGCTGATCTGTGGCCTGTCTGTGAGCTCTGGGTCTCTCTGCATTTTCCCAGTAATATTTACTGAGCACTCTCTGGGCCAGGCCCCACAGAGGTGCTGGGAATTCAGAAATAAGAAGACACAGTCAATGTCCCGCAGTGTGCTTACCCTCGGTTACCCAGAATGACCACTTAGGCCCTGCTCTTGCCCCACAAACAGGGCTTCCCTGGAGGGCTACATTTCCCTCATTTTCCAAATTCAGAAATATCTTTGGGTGCAACTGCTTTCTGAGTGGCTGAGCGAAACATCCAAGACAGTTCTGGCCTCTGTCTTCATTCACCCTGAAGGACACAAAGTCTGAACTTTCCAAAATATGAGAAAAACAACAGCTAAATCTAAGCTCCTGAGTAACAAAGAGAAGGTTGATGGGAATGAGGTGTCCTCCAACAGCCAACGCCACTAGCAGACAAAGGCAGCACTCAGGAGCTGTGGGCGGCCAGTGCTGGCTCTGCTGGCGGCTGGGCTGATGCTACACCCCGGCCCAGGCAAGCTGAGAAACCGTAGGCCCAAACCAAACTGCAGTTTCCTGAATTGTACTCATTCCAAGTTGATAACTGATTGTCAGGACTGTGACAGCGGTGGTTTCACTCACTGAGAGACATAAGATGCATAAGATCCCTGGAGGCTGAAGAAACTGCCCTCCTCCATCCAACTCCGGGGTTGTTTTCTCTTATTGGCTGTGAGATTGTTTGGATTACACTCAGTTAATGTCATTTGTCCAGGACCTTGTTGTATGCGTGGGGAAGGCGTGGGGAAGGCGTGGGCGAGTCTTACATCCTTCCAAGAGGTAGAAACCTTGGGAGTGGAAATTCCAGGAATCCAGGTGCCCTAAGTGATTCCGGAGGATGGGGTGGCCACCCAGGCTGACTCCACCCCTCCTCACCCCCAGCAGAACAGGCTGCTGAGCTTGCAAAAACAGTTAGCCTGTCTTTCCCAAAGCCCTTCCCCTTCCCCTGCAGAGACAGACAGGAACACGGGCAGGGTGGACATCAGGTCTGAGGAGAAACAAGCACCCTTGACAGTGGAGGGGAAGCACGGTTTTGGGGGATGGGTCAGTTCCGAGCTCCGTGCCCCCCTTCATCACTCGTAAGCTGTAGGGTTTTAGTTCTCAGTCCCCAATCTGTGAAATGGGCCTGAAGGCTGAGGGGACCACAGAAAATAATATGCCCAAGATGTGCAGGCCCCCCCTGTCTTGGCCCCTTGTGCGTAAGGCCCAGCCCCTCCCTTGAGGCCCAGCTCTGCCCCGCTGGGTATACAGAGAGGGTCCAGGACGAGGAGAAGCAGGAGGGAGTTGGGCCTACTTCTCCAACCCCAGTTGTGGCCCCTTGACCCCCCCCAAGCCCTGCAAGGTCCCTCCTTCTCCGCCCCACATCCACCTTTGCCCTCAGGGCTGCGTGGCCTGGCCACCCAGGGCTTCACTGCGCTGCACATTGGAACCAACAAGGGACAACTCAGGCCAAAAGCCTAGAGACCATGGCCAAGTGCAGGACTTTGAGAGACAGAGACAGCTTGGGGTCCTGGGCAGTGGGTTCTGGTCCTCAGGCCCTGCCCCAGGCTTCCTCAGTGAACTTGGCGAAGTGGAAAAGCTCCCTGAGTCTCAGGTTCCTTGTCTGCTGGATGATGGGGAACTGGGCATTTAGGTGTATTCCATGGAAGATCGGTGGAAGCCAGTGCTCACCTGAGCCAGCCTGGCTGCGAGTCAGGGACCAGGCTCAGCCCTGCGCCTCCTCCCAGGCTGGGACTGTCCCCATCCAGCCCACACGCCTCACCCTATTAATCTACATTATAGCCTGGTACCCTACAGAAAGAAACACCTAAGTTTGTGTGTACAGTTTTTTCTTGCAACGTTATTTACAGTGACAATAAAAGGAAATGACCTATATGTTCAATTGGGCGATGGCAGAAGGAATAACAGTGCATTCAACTATGAAATCCATGCCACGAGCTATTAGGCAGTTATTAAAAAGAACAGATTAGAGCCATATATAGTTACTGATATACAGATTTGTTATAGATTGGAATCAAGCCAACATATTTTATCTTGAAAATCCAGATCTCATTTTAAAAATACAAAAATGAGTGGGAAGACAGAAAGATTTGTGTATGTTTAAATGACTCTAAGAAAGGCATGAAAGAATATACATCAAACTATTAATAATATTATTTCCCTCAGGAGCATAGTTTTTCTTTATATAGCTTTGCATTGTTTGACATATTATAAGCAAGTATTTTGAATTTTTTAAAAAATTGATATAGTAGAAAAGTTTAATGAAAAAATGTGCCTGAGGCTGACAGCTGTCCCCGCAATAGTCATGCACTCCTCCTTGCACAATAACGGATGTGCCGGTATTTAGCTGGGCCGTGCTTCTTCGCCTCCTGTGGCCGGGTGACTGTGCCCAGTGGACTGTGAAGGAGGGATGCGCAACCTCTGGGACAAGATCCCCTGAAGGAAGGGGGCTTCCTCTGCTTCTTGCACCCTCCACTCTGCTCAGGTGGCATTGACGTGATAGCTGCTGCTCACCTTGACCTTGAGGCTCAGACCCATGCTCTCAGGATGGCTGAGCAGGTGGCATGGGGAGCCCAGGGTAGAGATGATGGAGGAGCCATCACAGTGCCCTGAGGGGCCTCTATCCTGACTTTTACAGCAGAAGGAAAGAAACGTTGATCTTGTTTAAGCTATTGTGTTTTTTTTTTGGGGGGGGGTCTCTTTTACACACAGCCCAGTCAATGCTCCCTCATGTAAGCAACAGAAAAATTAGACTCCTTCCTGGTCATCGGAGATTCTTCTTGTGATGATGCCCCTTACAGAGCCACATCTAGGAACGTGAAACTTTGGCAGGGTGTTCAACAGGTGAGAGAGAAGCCTGAAGCCCAGGGCTGCCCAGAGACCCGCTAAGGTCACACAGCTGGGGGCGCCACGCCAAACCTGGGGTGCAGGCTTCTGACTTCTAGACAAGCACCCGCCCCTGAGCTCCAGCAGCAGGACCTCCCAGTGTCCCCAGGGGATGCCTGGATACTAGGAAGGACTCTGCAGGAGAAGCAGTCCTGGGCACGCTCTCTCCTCCTAACAGGAGTCTAGATTGTGCCAAAACCTATGTGCTTCCTTTCCCTTTCTTCTCTGGGAGGAGCCAAGCATTCCATCCGAAGTTAGTGCCTTGACCTCTGAAGCAAAACCTTCAGAAAGGAGAAGCCGTCCTGGGGTGGGTTTGGGTAAAAGCTGAGTTTTAGGGGCTCCGTGTTAAGCCCTTCAGCTGCAAGTCCCCCCTGGCACGGTTAAGGCCCGACCACCATCCAGGGAAAAGGACTCACTTGGATGCTGCAAGAAAACCGTTGCTCCCTGCTCAAGAGTGACATTTTGGCATGTTCTCCATTGTCTCTGGGTTTCTAGAGTGACAGTGTGAGAAGAGGAAGGAGACTTCTCATCTGTCACACAAAGGCCCAGAATCAGAATCACACCTCCTGGACTGTCTTAATTGAGAAATGTGACCTCCAATTCTAATTGCCAACATTTCTGACTCCAAGGTTTTGCTCATGCTTCCAGATTCTCTGCGGAGAATCTGACTCACATAATGCCATTTGGTCCCTCCAGGACCCTTCATCCACCCTGATGTGGACTGGGGAACTTCTCTTCGAGGACTTTCCAAAGGAAGAAAGACAAAATGTTCTGCTCTGCATGCAAGGCAGGCAGCTGTGTCAGGCTGCAGGGGGAGCCGGCAGGGGAGACGGCCAGCGTGCCCCTGCCCCTCCTGTCTCCACTGGCAGCTTCACAGAGGGTGCCTGGGTGGCAAAATGGGGTTCAGTTCTACCCTTTGGGAAGAGTGTAAAAGCTCCATCATTTGTATCCAACTCATTTGACATTTGTCACCGTTTGAATAGGGTCTGTGCTACTTACTGTTGTACCATATCTATCTCTCAAAACACAAATAACATAAAAAAAGATTGTGATCATGTCTAGTCCATTTTAAAAAACTAAAACCTTCAAACTCTCATTTGAATATCAGCAACTAATATGTTAATTACAAAATGTGCTTAATAGCAGGGCAAACAGGAATTCGGTAACCATTGCATCTTCCTTAACTGAAAGTACTACAACAACTGATCTTGAAACCTTTATTTGTTTTTATCACTCATTTGAGACTGGTCTCTTCCTCTCCTTCCTTCCCCTCCCCCAGTTAGTCCAGGTTACTGGGATTAAGATGGTACCCTAACAACATCACCCCAGAGATTCCATAAAAAAACCAGGGCCTGCATGTGTCTTTGGGTAGGAAGAGAGGACCAGATCTGGACTTTCATAACATCCCATTCTACAGGGAACTGGCATGCTCAGCCCCGCCCATCACTCCAGTTTGTGTTCCTATGTGTTCACACACTCAGTATTAGATTGGTCAGTTCACACTGAGAAAACAAACACCCTGCAGACACGGCCCATTGCAACCAGCTCCTCAGGTCTCTGGGATCCAAGGTAAATCTGGAAAGTACAAATTCCTGTAAGGACACCCCACTTCTCAGCTACTGTGTACTAGCCAAACTCACCCTGGGTTCATTTTCTGCATTGCGTAACTAATGACCACAAATTCAATGGCTTGAGAAAACACACATTTGTTATCTCACAGTGACCATGAGTCAGGAGTCTTGGCTGAGTCTTTCATACAGCGTCTCACAAGGCTGCAGCAAGGTGTTGCCTGAGCTGCATTCTCACCTGGGGGCATGACTGGGGAAGAATCTGCTTCTAGGCTCCTTCAAGTTGTTGGCAGAATGCAGTTCTTTGCGTGGCTGAGGGCTCAGCTTTGTGCTGGCTACTAACTGGAGGCCACCCTGGGTTCAAGAGACCACTCACAGCTGAGAGCTTCTCCATCATTAAGCTCATAAGGCCAGTCTCTCACCCTAGTTTGCCAACAAGCAGTCATATAAAGTAACCTGATCATGGGAGTGACATTCCATTCTATTTGTCATATTCTGTTAGACAGAAGCACAGGCCCTGCTCCCACTTAAGTGGAGGAGACTGTGCAACGTCATGGACACCTGAAGGTGGGGGTCCAGATTACCGTCTTAAAGTCACTCCACCTCACAATCTCGAGAATTTGTTTTTGAGTAATGTCTGCAAAGATATTCCTATAGCATTTGGGAAAAGATCACACTAGGAAAAAGAAGAGGCAGAGTTCAGTAAAAAGACTTTATTAGGCTAAGCAGTAGCTAGGAAGGCCCCCAGAACTCGCCTTTCACCGCCCTGCTCAGACCACCCTGGCTTATGTGAAGGGGAGCCCCTGGGATGCATGAAGGCCTGGCCTAGTGCACAGATGAAGAGACAGAGACTGTTAGAGACCAATAGAGATATATTATCACGTACTTCAGTCTCCTCATTTTGAAAATGTTGATAAGACTCAGGCCCAGGTGGCAGATCTGCTATTAGAATGTGTTTCAGTCAACCAGATTTAATGGCATCTACAGTGGTCCAGGCTCACGTTAGACACTGGAGAGCTGGAGGTGAAACGGGCCCTGGCTGCAGGCATCACCGTCCCAGGCCCCAGTCAGACCCTTCCACGTCATCACACTGCCTCTGCCTTGTCTTTTAAGAAGATAATTCTGCTGGTTCCAGCTGGCTCTTGACCAGACATTCCAGGGAATGCTACTGAAAATACATTCCCTAGAAGCCACACAGCACAGATGGTTGGGCAGCCGTGTGCAAGCCTAGGAGGTGTGGGAAATGCCCACGCGCAGAACCCAGTGCTGAGTCCAGCCAGGATGGCCAGGCCAAGGACAGAATCCTGGGAATACAGACCAAATGCAGTTTTGCTGTTCAGGGGGAGAAGTGACCTCTCAGAGTTAGGGAGTTCAGGGACAGCTTGTTGGAAAAGATGGAGTTCAAGATAGCCCTGGGAGGGGCTGACTGGTAGAAGGAAAACATCACGAGAATGTCTGCTGGGGGCGTTGTCAGGCTGCAGTGGGAATAGTGAGGGGTGGGGGTAGAAGGGCAAGTTGGCATCTGGTTATAAATTGGAAAGTGTTCAGCTTTTGCCCTGGAGGCAATGGGGAACCACTGAAGTATCACTAATTCATAATAGTATAGCAACATTATTAAAGCCATAGTTTGGGACAACCAATCTAGCCATATAAAAAATTAATATTAATTTCCCCATTTATAACCTGCCTCATTCAAAAGGCCATTCAAAGCAGTGGATATTCACATTGCACTAGAAAGGGAGGAAGAGAGGCCCTGCCGGGAAGGAGAGTGGTCAAGAAGCAGCTACGTGACTCTTCTTCTTAATTGTAGTAAATATACCGAACATAGAATTTATCATTTAACTATTTTTATGTGTCCAATTTAGTGGCATTAAGTACATTCACAGTGCTGTACAACCACCACCACTATCCATTTCTAGAACTTCTTTATCATCCTAAACAGAAACTCTATACCCATTAAACCAGTGATTTTCAACCTTCTTCATCTCAGGGCACACATAAACTAATTACTAAAATTCTGTGACACACAAAAAATATATTTTTTGCCTATCTGACAAAAAAGGTATAATTTTGATAGATTTACCAAAAATAATAGTAAGAGTAAGAGTAAGAGTAAGAGTAAGAGTAAAACCTATCCTTCTTGCTCCAAAGCAACTATTTCAAAAACCAGGTGCCTGTGCTTGTATATAAGGATTTCTGGTACTAAGAATTAACTAATCAGATGCAACCTTATTATGCAATGTGACTAATAAGATGCAACTCTATTATATGACCTACATATTTATGGTTCAAGTCAGGGGGTTCACACTGACCAGCTATTGTTGAGTTGGCTGTTGTCATTTTTTCAATGTGACAATCTAAGGGGAAAAAGGGCAGTGCCTCTGAATAGTCAGGTATTTCATGTTTTAAATTATTGTGGCACGTTGGTGAAATAATTGTGGTTCTAGGCCATTTTCTCTTTTCAAACCATGTCTTCTCCCTGGTTATCTCATTTATGCCTGTGGTTTCAGTTCCCACCGATGTGCTGATGACTCCCTAGTCTCTCTCTCTCAAGCCCAGATACTCCTTAAGATCTCTCTGCCCATCTGACTGTGGAGTTCCTGTCTTAGATACACCATTTACCAGCTGAGTGACTGTGATGGTAAATTTTATGTGTCAACTGGACTGGGCCCAAATATTTCATCAAACATTTTTCTGGGTGTGTCTGTAAAGGTGTTGTTGGTTAAAATTAACATTTGAATACACAGAGTAAAGCAGATGGCCCTCCCCTATGGGTGTGGGCCTCATCCAATCAGCTGAAGGCCTGAAGAGGACAAAAGCCTACCCTCTACCCTTAAGACAAAACTCCTCCTGCCCAGCTAATGGAGCTGGAACATTAGTCTTCTCCTGCTTTTGGACTCAAACTGAAACACTGGCCCTTCTTGGGCGTTGAAACTGCTGGATTTGGGTGTGAAACTTATACCATTGGTCCTCCTGGGTCTCAGACCTTCAGACTCAGACTAGAACTGTGTCCTTGTCTGTCTTGGGTCCCCAGGTTACAGACTGCAGATCTGGACCCATAATCATATGAGCCCTTAACTTATAAAGATATCATATATAAATGTGATAGGTAAATGATAGATAGATGGATAGATAAACAGATATAATATCTTCTATTGTTTCTATTTCCCTAGAGAACACTGACCAGTAGAGTGACCTTGGTCAAGTTACTTCTTTAATCTCTCTGTGCCTCTTTCCTCATCTTTACAATGAATATAATAATATTTATCTCATGGGGTTGTTAGGAAAATCAGTAAAGCAAGCTTAGACTTAGTACATGGTAGGATTTCCATAAAGTTTTGCTATGATTAAGGTGATGATTAGCTCTATTTGAATGTCTCATAGACAGCTCATACTAGGTATGTTGTACACTGAACTCATCTTCCCTTCCCGTCCTTGGCTGGATTCCTTAGAAGCAGAATCCAAGACAGGATACAAGTGCATGAGATTAATTGAGGGAGCATTCCCAAGAGACAGAGGGTGCTGGAAAGGAGAATAGGGCAGGGACAGAGGTAAGCATAGATGCAATCTCAACTGGAGTCTAGTTTCATCCTACAGAGAGATGGTAGAGGATGAAGTGAACCATACAGGGGCTTCCACCTTGAATCAAGGCTTTTATATTCCCTGTCAGTCATCCATCCCCTGTCAGGGGAGCAGAGCCTCCTGGGCAATGCAGCTCCCTTTTGTCCAAGAGCAATTATCTGCAGAAGGAGAGCAGCCAATTTTCACAACAGGTGGATGCACTGACTCAGAAAAAGGGATACAGTCCACCCCTTTGCATTGCTCAGATTCACTTTTCACATTAAATTCATCCCACTGGGACACAGTTTCTCCAGATTCTGATTGGTCACAATTTCTAGGAAACTTGAGGGTCAAAGGGATAAAATACAGTGTCTGCGTCTGATATTGGTCCTACAGCCAGCTGAAACTTACTGTCTTGTCTCTCCAACACTCATTGTAGATTACCCCCTCCCTTGGCTAGAACTTTGCTTGGTCTAGGTGACTTACTCGACAGGGGTGGTCCAAGCTCTTACATCTGAGAGGTCTGAGACTCTGGGCCCCATGCCACTATCAGATCATGGTACTCTTCTTGCCCATTTATAGTTAAATTGGAAGTGAGAATCTTGAGAGGCATATCCGCAATGAGTAACGTGAGTGCCAAACATATTCTACTTTTGCCTCCATTGTATAACATAATCCCTTCCATATGTACTTCATTTTCTTTAAATGCTGGTTTACTGGTATGAACACTACAAAGTGACCAGGTGGCAGCTGTAGGTTTAGGTTTAGTGGAACTCTTATTAAATGGCCAATAAGTACAGGAAAAGATATTCAACATTACTAATCATTAAGGAAATGCAAATGTAAACCACATTGTGATACCACTTCACACTCACTAGGGTGGCTATTTTCAAAAGGAAAAGAAAAGGAAAATAACAAGTGCTGGAGAGGATGTGGGGAAATTGCAACCCTTGTGCATGGCTGGTGTGACTGTAAAATGTTTCAGTCACTGTGGAAAACAGTTTGACATTCCTAAAAAAGCTAAACATAGATTTACCATATTATTCAGTAATTTCACTTCAAGGTACAGAAATTGAAGGCAGGGATTTGAACAGATAGTTGCACACCAATGTTTACAGCAGCAGAATGGCTGAAGGGTGGGAGCAACACAAGTGTCCATCAACAGACAAACTGATAAATAAATGTTATGTACACATATGAGGGAATTACTTAGCCTTAGAAAGAAATGAAATTCTAATCAATACTGCAACATGGGTGAACCTTGAAAACATGCTAAGTGAATAATCCAGATAAAAAGGACAAATACTATATGACTCCACGTCTACAAGATACCTACCATAAGCAAATCACGGAAACAGAATACAGTGTGGTAATGCCAGGGGCTGAGGGAGGGTAGAGTGGGAGTTACTATTTAATGTAGTGATTTTTAACTAGTGTGCCTCAAGAATTTTTTTAAGATTTTATTTATTTACTTGGAGAGAGGGGAAGAGAGAGAGAGAAAGAGCGTGAGAGAAGCATCAATGTGTGGTTGCCCCTCATGTGTCCCCAACTGGGGACCTGGCCTGCAACCCAGGCGTGTGCTCTGACTGGGAATCGAACCAGCAATCCTTTGGTGTGTAGGCCTGCGCTCAATCCACTGAGCTACACCAGCCAGGGCCCTCAAGAATTTTTAAAACATGTAATTCCTGGCTATTTAGTCAAAGACACTGCCCTTTCTTCCTTCAGATTGTCAAATTTTAAAAAGGATAGCAGCCAGCACAATGACAGCCATTCGGTGCAAATGCCCTGCCTTGAACCACAAGTGTATAGGTCATAAAATAGAGTTGCATCTTAGTGGTCACATCACATGATAAGGTTGCATCTGGTTTATTAATTCTTAGTACCAGAAATCCATATATACAAGAATAGGCACCTGGTTTTTTATTTATTATTTTTGTTACTTTTTTATTGAATTTATTGGGGTGACACTGGTTAATAAAATTATATAGGTTTCAGGTGTATGATTCTAGAATACATCAACTGTATGTTGTATGTGTGTTACCCATCCCAAAAAGTCAAATCTCTTTCTGTTACCATTTATCCCCCCTTTACCCTCCTCTACCTCTCCCCTCCCACCTTTCCCTCTGGTAGCCACCACACTGTTGTTTGTGTCTAGGAATTTTGTTTTGCTTTGCTTAATGCCTTCACCTTTTTCACCCAGCCCTGCTACCCTGCTTCTCTCTGACAGCTGTCAGTCTGTTCTCTATCTATGAGTCTGTTTCTACTTTGTTTGTTAGTTGATTTTGTTCATTAGATTCCACACACGGGTGAAATTATATGGTACTTTCTCTGACTGGCTTATTTTACTTAGCATAATGCTCTCCATGTCCATCCATGCTGTCACAAAGGGTAAGATTTTCTTCATTTTTGTGGCTGAGTAGTATTCCATCGTGTAAATATGCCACCACTTTTTTATCCACTCATCTGCTGATGGACAACTGGGCTGCTTCTAAATCTTGACTATTGTAAATAATGCTGCAGTGAACATAGAGGTGAATAAATTCTTTGGAATTACTGTTTCAGGATCCTTCAGATGAATTACCAGGAGTGGAGTCATTGAGTCATAAGGCAGTTACATTTTTAACTTTTTTGAGTTAAATCCACACTGCTTTCCACAGTAGCTACACCAATCTGCATCCCCACCAACAGTGGATGGGGGTGCCTTTTCTCCACATGCCTGCAATCACTTGTTTGTTGATTTATCAATGACAGCCATTCTGACAGGTGTGAGATGGTATCTCATTGTCGTTTTAATTTGCATTTCTCTGATGATTAGTGACATTGAGCATCTTTTCATTTGTCTATTGGCCATCTGTATGTCCTCTTTGGAGAAGTCTAAAGTGATGCCAATATTTCATGTCAATCCCTTCTGGGCTGAATGTTTATATTGAGAAATCAGCTGACAGTCTTATAGGGGCTCTCTTGTAGGTAACTATCTTTCCCTTGTTTTTAATATTCTGTCTTTGTCTTTAAACTTTGGTATTTTAAAAATGATGTGTCTTGGTGTTGGCCTCTTTGGGTTTGTCTTGTTTGGGACTTTCTGCTATTCTTGTACTTTTGTGCCTTTTTCCTTCAACAATTTAGGGGATTTTTTGGTCAATATTTCTCCAAATAGGTTCTCGATCTCTTGGTCTCTCTCTTCTTCCGGAACCCTATGGCACAAATGTTATGCTTCATGTTGCCCAAAAGGTCCCATAAACTATATTCATTTTTAAAATTCTTTTTTCTTTTTGCTGCTCTAATTGGGTGTTTTTTTTCTATCTCATCTTCCAAATTGCTTATTTGATCTCCAGCTTTATCCAATTTACTATTTATTTTTTGTAAAGTGAAGAATACAGTGTACTCTTCACTTCAGATTGTATTCTTCATTTCTGACTGCTGGTTTTTTTATGGTTACTGTGTCCTTTTTCATGCTGTTGAGCATCCTTTGAACTCTGCATCTGATAAATTGCTTGCCTCCATTTCATTTAGTTCTTTTTCTGGAGAGATTTCCCCTGTTCTTTCACTAGGGGCAAGTTTCTTTGTCTCCCCATTTTGGCTTCCTCTTTCTGTTTGTTTCTATGTATTAGATAGATCTGTTATGACACCCAGTCTTGGTAGAGTGGCCTTATGTAACAAGTATCCTGTGGCATCCTGTGCTAGTTCCTGATTTTTTAAAAGTCACTTTGGAACAAAAAGGGTAGGTAATTACTATTATTATTTGTTGTAAATCAATCAAAATTATATCTATTTTTTCATCAGATTGGCAAAAAATATATTTTTGGTGCACCACAGAATTATAGTAATTAGTTTATCTGTTCCATAAAATGAAAAAGGTTGAAAATTGCTGAGCCAAAAACACTAGGACAAAATGGTCAAGAGATAGAAGGAAACCTAGGAGAGGAACTACGGGAATTGGCATAGTGAGGAAGAAAGGCTAGCAATAGGGTTAAATAGGACTCATGTATGAGGAGGGTTGCAGTGTCCTGGGGACTGAGTGACTTTATTGAGGGCCATTCCAGACGAGATGGAAGCTGGACTACAGTGACTGAGTTACCAAAGAGAAGAGAATAAGATGATCTAACAGGTTTGTACAAGCATAAAATGAGTTCATCTGTAAAGGGGAGGTTAAAAAAAAAGCTGGGAGTTGGAGGGAGACTTTGGGAAAGGTTCATTGATGTGTCTCAGATGGAGAGACTTCAGCATTTTGAGTGAGTGGGACTTGGGACCTGCCTGGCTACCATTCATTTCTCAGAAGGAATCTTGAGAAAAGAGATAAGCTCAGGATTTGTGTCTGGGTCCTGCTGTGCCACTCACTCTCTCCTCGGGCAGATTATTGTTCCTCTCAGGGTTCCATTTGTCTAATATTTTACTTCAAAATACTTTGAGGTTAAGTCAGAAATGCATGTGGAGGCACTTACCAATAACAATCATTATTTCCAAATATGGAAGCAAAGGATATGGCTGAACTAAAGAGGATTCCAACCTTTTCAAGCCTGAGAGTCTGGGAAATAGCAGTGTGGACAATTGAATCAGAGAAATCCTGGCAGAAAAAGTTTTGAAGGAGGAAAAATAACAAGGATGGTTTATGTAGGCTGATACTGGGGTCATGGCAAGATGTCAAAAGTGGAAATACTTAGCAGATATGTGGATTCGGGGACCAAATGCAGGAGAGAAATCAGGGATGGAGAAAGAGGGCTAACTCCTCAGTCTAGAGGTGAGCTGTGGGTCAGCATGAGGTTATGTAATGTTTGGCAGAATCACACACGAACACCCATAACTGCCATGCACTCATCAATTACTTTGTCAGGCCCTTAACCTACCATATCTTCAAACCTCATGATTATCTTTATTTTAGAGTGTAAAAAGCAGAGACTCAGAAAAGTTACTCAACTAATAAATGATGCAGCCTAGAATCAAACAAAGCCACTCTGGCTCCCAAACCTGCATTCTTTCCACTACCTCATGCTGCTCTAAAGGATGGAGTCCGAGGGGAGAACTTTGTTTAAGAGACAAAAAGAAACAGCTCATTGGACAGAAGAATGTTGACAGAGTGAGATGTTATAGAGGCCAAGAAAGGATAGAGTTTCAAGATGGTGCAACTAGCAAAAAGTCCCAGATACTTCGGGGAGAGCCAAGAGAATGAGAACTGAGAAAGTCTACTAGATTTGGTGAACAAAGGGTTACTGGTGACTGTGGATGGTTGGAAGAGGCTGCGTCAATAAAAACAAGGCGTTTGCACAGGACAGGACCTCATCCTCTCATGTCCCTACAATGTTGCTGATGGGGAAACTCCTGCAGGGATCAATTCAGCCAGTGTCTGATGTTCACTGCACAAAGCTACTCAGGGAAGTAAAAGCCAAAGCTCTTGTCCTCACACAGCTCACAACTTAATCGGGGACACCAGCTTTCAAAAATGACAACCAGAGAACACACAAACAGGAGAGAATACGTGTCTGTCCCATGATTCCTCCCATTGCCCTGATTCCTGTCCATTTCTGGACAGGTGGGACCCGAGCTCCCAAGAGAGAGCTGGGTCAGCCACCTGTGCAGCATCTGTGCATGATGGCAGCGGAAGCTCCGAAAGCATGCTGACTGCCCAGAGAGCATGTGTAGCTGGAGAAGAGAAAGGGTACAAGACAGAACTCTAAGTAGCATGAGCATTAATAGACAAGCAGAAAAAAAAGTGGACCTCTAATGACATTGAGAAGGAGTGGCCAGAGAAGGATGAGGACAAACAAGAACTTAGGAAGGAAAGATGGAAGCCAAGGCTGTCAGTCCCTCATTCAAGTGCATCATTTCACCCAGAGCCAGTGGAGGTGCTTCTTCATTCTTGTCACCTGCTCAGTCCTCTTCTTAACAACTGTCTCCTCCAGCTTGCTTTGGCAACTCACTTTTTTCCCATTCCCTCCCCCAACAGTTTCAGCCTTATTTCCTCTTCCCTGCCTCTTTTTCTAAAATCCATAGGCCAATGTCATCTGGGCAGGGGAAGCAAGGCTTTGGACTGTTCCTTCCTATTCCACTTCCTGTGGCCTGTCACCTACTGAAGGTCAAGACAGCACAAGTGGAATTCCTTTGCTAGACCAGCCACAGGCTGGGACACCATTGCCAGAGATGCATTTGGCTGCCTGAAATGCCAGCATCATGACCAGTTCCTTCAGTGCAGTGATTCTCCACTTTGGTTCCTGTCTTAAAATTTAAATATTCCTGGAAAGGTGACAGATTTTGTTTCTAACTCTGTAGGTAAATCACCGAGAAGACCTCTTTGATGTGTCTTGGAGAATTAAATACCTTAGGAGCCTTGGGCAGCAAGGGCTGGCACCCAGGGAACAAGAGGGTAGGTGGAAGTGGTGATGAAAATCTTAACCCATCATGCAATTTTGTCTTGGATTAATCTCATCCCCTTGCTTGGTTCAAATTAGTACTCAGGAAAAGAGTAATAATTTATTTGTAGCTGAGGCTGCAGGTTCTCCAGCCATGTCCCTTTGGCCTACCTGCAGACATATTCCAAAAAATGGTGAAGCAAGCCAGATGATCTGGAGTTAATGCCCTGTAGAAACTAATGAAGGTGAGTTCTGAGAACGGTTCTACCTTGGTCCCTCGGAGGGCCCCAGGAGGGCTTAGGTCTCTGTCGGCCTACAGCAGTAACTTGTTCATTAGTGCCCCTTTTATTATTCACCCTTTAGACTGTTTCTAGGATCGCCTCTGGAAAAAGCTAATTATACCCAAATTCTTAACATGATGCTTTGGGGAAAATATAAACTAAGATCGTGTTTAATGGAACTGCCATTGTTATTTTGGCTCCTAATAAATCCACAGATCCAGAATTTAGAAATATACTTCAAAATTTTTAATGCCTATATCATTTGATCCAGTAATTGTACTTCTAGAAGTTTACCTTAAGAAAACTAACAGACTGTGTGTGCAAAATGTATATATAAGATGTTTATTACCATGTAGATGAGTTTTAATTGGAAAGCTACTTAAATTTCAACAATACCAAATTGGTTAATAAATTATAGTAATTCTATGCTGCCATCAGAAATAATGATATATAGAGAGTTCTTTTCTCCATCTTTCCATGTCTGTGGTAAGTTAAGTGAAAATTCAGGTGACAAAACATCATGTGGTGTGTAATCAATTTTTGTAAATATACCTACCTTCATACATGAACATGCGCACAGAAAGAACCTGAAAGGACCCAATTCTTGGGTGCAAGAATTGGGAATTGAGGATCATTTAAATTTTTTTTCTTTATACCTTTCTGTATTGGGAAAAATTATACTTTTTTTTCATAATTAAAACAAACTTCAAAAAATGTAAAAAGAAGTTCGTGGCCCTGGAATCGAATCCTACAGTTCAAACTCCTGCTCAACCAACAGGAGCTTTTGGTCTCCCCACCTAAGGGGACTGGAACAGGCCCACTGAAAGGCACCGCCCCAGTTAGCCCACCCAATGCTCCGCAGCCACTGCTCTAAGCAAGGCAGCAAGTCCATCTGGGAACTGGCAGTAAAGGGAGAGCATAGCACGTCATGCGTCCAGTATGCGTGGCCCCATCTGACTCAGAGAAAACACACACAGCCATGCATCCATGCTTAGGGTCCATTGTCAAGCTCGGTCCGCTGCCTACTCGCGTTCACCCGCCGCCCCCGCAGCCCCCACCCCCACCCGCCTGGAGCCTCAGCTGGCACTCAGCGGTCCTCTTCCAATTTGCTGCGCTTTCGGGAGCTCTTTAATTCCCAGGGGAAGAACTTGTTGCCACAGCGACGTGAGTTTCCCAATCCTGAGACCCGCCCCAAAGGCCAAATCCTTCCAGGTTCAGCCCGCCTGGTTTCCCGGGCTCCACGAAGGCTCTGGGGCCGCCTGGTCCTGTGGGTGAGGGTTTAAGCTCCAGATTCTTTGCGTTTGGGGTGGGGAGGGGGCATCAGTTAAGGGCACTAGGTAAGAGGGAAGGGGAAGGGAGGGAAAAAAACTAATAAGAAGGTTTTATTAAAAAGCTCCAGGCCACTCTGTTCTTTCGGCCCACCCGCCTGTACTCCCGAGTCCAGGGCTGTCTCTGGTTCTGGGTGGGAATGTCAGACGTTCCGCTTTCCTCTCAACCGCTTCCAAAAACCCCGGGGCGTTTTCCTAAAGTTTCTGGAACGAAGCACTCGGAATGAAGCTTTAACTTCTCCGGCTCCTTCAGGCTGGGACTGAAAAGAAGGGAGGGGTGAAGGGGTGGGTAGAGACCGAAGCGGCTGGCTGGGCCCGGAGTCACTGCGCACAGACCTGCAGCGAAGAAGGCACGTGGGCCCCGCCCAGCCGTAGGCGGTGCCCCGACACTGGCTGGGAGGTGGGGGCTGCGTTCACGTGCTCCCACCCCGTGCTGGGGCCACGCCCGATCACTTCGGGCCCTCCCCCTCCCGAAAGCTCACCGGGCTCCTTTGGCAGCACCACAATCAGACCTCAGCAATTGGAGGGAACCAAGTCTCTGGTTGCTCACCCCAGGGCGACTGCCCAGGAGTAAGCTCCAAGCCCTTCACTCACTGTCCTGGAAACCCTTTCATCTCTGTTCCATCAGCAGCAGCTCTTTGATTGTCTGAGTCTCCAGGCTTTGGATCCTCCAACCATTCACCACACTGTAAATCCACGAGTGCCTGCTGGCTCAGAGAGGCACACGTGTACACCCAGGGGCACCTCCTTTTCTCAGCCTTCTTTCTTCCTCCTGCTCGCTCCCCACCCCTCAAGCCTTTGGGACTCTCGGTTGCAAAGAACCTTAGATTTTTTTCCAAGTCCTTTTCCCTTCAGCTTCTCTGCGCACCCGCCCACTCTGACACCTGACATTTTCCTTCATCTCCATCCTCCCTCCCCTCAGTGTATACATACACACTCACACACACACGCACTCACACGCACACACACCCCTCCCCGTGCAGCCCTGGAGAGGAGGCTGCACCCAGCAGCAGGCCCATGAGGAAACAGTGGTTTGGACAATGATTTGACAACCCGAGGCATCACGTTTCAGGAGTGAGCCAAATGTAGAAAGGATTAACTGTTTCACCCAATAAGCCCACATCTGTAGTTACAATCCGACTGGGATAAAATTACCCTGGTTATTAATCCTTGTGCTTTGGGGTATAAGCTGATCACCAGCTGGGATCAGGACAAATTCTGCCCCAGGTCCCAACAGCCTGCGCCCCCATCCTCACCTGCCCCTCCTCCTGGGTACAGTGTTACACATTTAGTTCTGCACACCAAGTTGGTGGCCACCAGTGGAGGCCCTTCAGACAGGACAGCTCCAGTCTGACCTGGAAAGGACATCCATTCCATCATGTGAGTATGTACAGAGAATCAACTATGTGCAAGACATTGTTGGTCTCCACTGTGGTGGAAACAGAGATGAGTCCAGCATGGCACTTGTCTTTTTCATGCCCTGGAAAAGCTGAAGTGGGTGGTCATAACTGCAAGTGGTTTCTGAGACTTCCTGCCCCGAGGCACCCTGGGTGTATCAGAGAGCCTTGGGCAATCCAGTCTGAGTATGAGCAGTGTTTCCACACCTGCTGCCAACAAGGAATGGAGCCATTTCCTCCAGCCACCGTGTATATATATGGCCTCTCCCTGTAATGAGTGAGCAAAACAGGCCAGGGCAGCTTTGACTCTGTCTCTGACTTTTTCTCTTTAGGCCCCAAATTTTCAGGTACTAGAGGCTTCCAGGAGTTCCCATTTCCCCTGGTGGGACCAGGAGAACAAGCAGGCTGAGAGCCTGGATTTATTCTTTCCAGGTCATCAGGCTTGGGGCTACAAGTGACAAAGAAAGGATATCCCTGAGAGGCTGTGTTCCCCAGTTACTTCAGACCTGGCCCAGTATGGACTGAGCGAGTGATGCAGCATCCAAATTGGGACCTCTCAATAATGAAAAGAGGCATCACTGATAGTTACACGGAACTTGCTGAGCAAACCAGGATGTGTTCACCTTACCTGAGGTGTCATCTCCATTGGCAAGGGCCATCAGAAGGGGAACCACTGAGACACAACAGTTTGTTAGCTCCTCCCTGATGACTTCTTTGCACTCCTCAGCCCTCGGTCCTCTGCGCACGTGTCTTCACCTACCTCAGCCCTTCCCCTCAGCTCGGCTCTTTTTCCCTCTATACCTGAAACGTCTGTAGGTCCACTCTCCAACCCCGGATCAGCCCAGCCCAGCTACCTGTTTTTACTGTGCTGCACCCATCATCTTGGGATACAGTAGAGATTACCACCAATAATGTTTGTCAAGTGAATTAATCTAGGTTGATTCCATGACATAATTCTGCTTTCCACCCTTGAATGCTTTCTAACATTGCCTGGTGGTTCTGTCGGTTTTCTCATTCCACATGGTCGCTTTCCAAACCTTCGGTCGCCTGAGTCTCCATCTACCCCTAGTTCTTGGCAGAGGTCCCAACTTCACCAAGAATGAAAAACAAAAACAAAACAAACTTGAGATGTATGACCTCGCAGATTTTCCAAACTCTCCTTTACCTCCAAACTACATGTATTGATGGACACCCATCTTCAATGAAAACTGCCCCTCTTTCCCCTCCATCTGTGTGGTTCCTGCTGGCATGTGCTTATGTGGGACCTCCTCCCCACAACCTAGCCACAGTCTGACTCACAGCTGGGCTCCTAAAGACTCACAATGACCAGGGAAAGCCTTTCCCTCGATTTTTTGTTTTTGAGCCAAGAGGGTCAGTCCAGTCTCCCCCCATGGCTACAGCTGTCAGCCTTGTGTCCCTCCACATGCAAGAAGCTGAGGACCTGCAGGCCTGAGAGAAGAATCAGGTAGATGGAGTGTCCTGGTTCTGGATGTTCCTGAGGCCCAGCCATGCTTCTGTGTTTTTTTCCTTTTTACTTAACAGACTTAAATCGGTTTCTTCCACTTACCATCAAAGACATCTTCTGTAATGCATTATAATGTCAATATTTACCTGTGTCTCTGAAGGAAAAGTTTCCTTCCTTGGCCTTGTAGGAAATTCCTCCTCCTGCACTCGGTTTAGTCTCTACTCTGGCCATTTATGTTTCATCATTTGCACCACTTCTCTTGAATCTTCAGTCATTTTAGCCACAAATATGCTCATTTCCCTATCCAAAAGGAAAATAAATGAACAAAAGCTTGCATCTCATCCCTCCTCAAGCGGCCCTTCTACACTCTCCACCTCATCTTCTCCTACCTAGCAGCTGACCTGCTGTAGTGCTACAGTCTGGCTCCTCCTCTTTTCCCTCTTTCCTGATGAACTGTGCATTGCAAACTATGCCCAGTTCCTAGTGCTCATGCCTCTTAGCTCCAGCACCTGGCACTTTGCTTCATGGTTTTCCGCCTGGTTCTTGCCCTGACACAGAGAAATTTGACCTGCTGAAGCTGTACCAGAATCTAAAGGTACTAAGTACCTAAAGCTCTAGAACCTTCCTCTTACCCCATAACAATACAGCTGGCCTGTGCCTGCTCTCCTGGTGCACTGCTAAGTGATGAATGACTCATCTAATGAGATAATTGAAGCTAAGGCATTAATGGGTGAATTATTTTGCTATTTTGATGATAACAGCTCTCAAAGACTCAGCTCAGTCTCTCAAATGTGGATGATAGTGGAAGTCTCTTTGTTCCTCAGACTGGGATGTACTGACTCAAGGAATAAGCATCCTTGAAATGGGAGTGTTGTCTATGTAGCCAGTAGTACCCAGGGAGAGACAGAAATGTCAGGCCCGAGTTCTGCCTTCAAAAACTCATAGGCTCGTATGAAAACAATCTAGGAACACTTAAAAAATAAATGTATTTCCAGACTGGTAAACACATGGAGACTGAGAAAGAGGTTATGGAATTCTCATGCCCCTCCCCTATTCCTTGTCTTATGCAGCTTTCCCATCCAGCTGTTTCTGAGTTTTATCCTTTTATATTAAACTGGTGATCTCGTAAGTGAAATAAAACATAAAATTAAAATAAGTAAATACAAGCATGAAGTAACAACGTGAGACATGTCACAAAGTGGTGTGTTGTTCATTGATGTGGCAGTACTTTCTATGGGGATCAGAGGCAAATGACAGGCTTCCTCAGTCGGGGGAAGGTTTGGTGGTCTGGGAGTTGAGCAGCACCTTAGATAAAACTGAGTGTTATGTAACTAGAGAAGAAAGACTCTACATGCAAAGGAAGTCCAGGAGCCTACAAAGTCCTGAGCGCAAGATCAGACTGGACTGGCTGGGGGGTTCTTGGGGGAACTCAGTGGACAGTGCTTGGTTATCCTCTGTCAAACTGAGCACACACTCAGGCCATCAACATAGCAAGTATACCAACAATTTTTGTTTAAGACCTTACTATTTGATATATTTTTTAAAAAACATCAAGAAGACATTATGAAAAAATCAGAACAGAATTGGATTTCCTTATACCTCTGTTATGGTTTTTAATATTTTATATTTACTTCTATGGGGGATTGAAGTGTGCAGCCCGTATGGGAAGGTAAAGTCAGGGCCACATTTTGGAAGACTTGAATTCCAAGTAAGGCAATCAGCTCCTGCATTTCTTGATGTGTCAAGGGCTTTAAGGGTACTGATGACCTCAAATTCTCTGGCTCTCTGGAGCAAAATATTTCTGAGGTTACACACCTAGTTTCATCTGGGTTTTGGTCTTTCATTTCACGGTGTGAATTTACAAGCCTGCACACATGAGGGTTTTCTTTATCACAGTGGCTGTGTGTCTCTGTTTCATTACCAATGTTGATTGGTCTTGGCTGGAAAAGATAATGTCCTCTTCAATGCAAAATCTGCCTGGCAGAATATTCCCCTAAAACTACTGGCAATATTTATTGGTGTTATTAACTTGACAGTCTGGAGACAATATTGATGCCATGTGTACATTTTTCATTCCTCCAAAGGACACTACTGTGCCATTGTCGCCTATACCCATATGATGCCCTAAGTCATAGATATGTGGGAAATAAATGAATGAATGAACGAACGAACGAACGAACGAATAGGGAGGATTCATGCTGAGAAATGGTATCCCAAGCCTGGCACTGAGAGGGAAGTTGATATCGGTGATTGTTAAGGTATCTCCAACACCAAGAACTTTCCCTGTACTGGGGATGGTTTGAGGGAGGGTGTCCAATTCTCTAATAGTCTCTCCAGAGAGACCCACTTTCTGTCCTTTTCCTAGAACTTTCTTTTAAAAATCCCACCATCTTGCTCAGTAGTTTATTTCAGTTTCTCCAAGCCATGGGGAAAAAACAAAATGTTCTTTCTAATGGTTATTTCTTTCAAATATCCATCTATCTCTGTTCTTTAGTGAAAAAGCATTTCTCAGATCAGGGTGAGAGTGTTGCTAAAGCCAGTCTAGGACTCAAGTCCACACCAAGAAGGACTTGGTGAGGAGGAAAGGCACTTACAGAAACACAGCTCAGGGCGATGGGGATCTGCAGGAGGGGGAGAGGAGCCCCAGGGATTTGCTCAGAAAGAGTAATTACATTGGCCACCACAGATCTCCAGGCCAGCCTCACCGCCCAGAGGTTGGCCCTGACAAAGGTGGATTGCTTCAATTATCTGGGCATCTTGATGAATGGGCGCCGCACACGCTCCAGGAAAGATGGGAGGAAACAAGCCACAAATTAATCTCCCATGGCATCACTGCATGAGAGTCTTTAGAACCTGTGGGAGCCAGAGAGACAACAGGTTCACGGAAAGAGAGAGGAAGGCTAAAAGTGATCAGGTCACAATTAGGAGAAAAGGGGGGTGGGCAAATATAATACTGAGACCTGTCTCCTTTAGGTAAGGATTTGCATAAAGATAATGACAGTTAAGTAGCCCAGGGAGAATGGACAGTGGTGTTCAGTCCTGGGAGGTGCCCTGCCTAAAGTGTGGTGCAGGCCTGGGGTCCCAAAGGTAACCCCACATCAAAGAAGGCAGGTCTCGGAGGCAAAAGGAGGGCGATGCCACAAAATGGGGTGAGGAAAGGAGTGGAAAACTAATGAAAGCAACCTCCTAAAGGCTTCTAGAGAAAGACAAGACTATACAAGTCCCAGCTCCCCCTGGAAATTGAAAAATTGTTCATTATTAGTAGAATCTTACTACTTTTCTGCCCCCAAATTACTATGGTGTGTGTGTGTGTGGACGTGTTTAAACAAAGAGAATTATGTTTCTCAAGAAATGTTTCACTATGTATGTCTAGCATTTAACATATGGTATGTCTTAAATATTCACTGACTGATAATAATAGCTAACATTTATTGTGCTTCTACTTTGTCAGGCAATATCCTAAATGTTTTGTATGAATAATTTGATCCACATAATCATCCTATGAGGATGTTTTTATCCCTCTGTTATGGATGAAAAACTGAAGCCCAAGTAAGTGAAGTTCAGCTAGTAAGTGACGTGTTGGATGGAAGGAAAGAAGGGAAAGAGAGAAAAGAAGCAAGATAGGAAGGGATGAAGGAACATCTTAAGAAATTGCTGTGAGAAGTCTTGGAGGATTTCTTTCGAAAATCATTTGTCTTAATAAAAAATGTGCCCGGTGCAGGGATCCACTTTAGCTCCTCTTTACTACCAGGTGGGGAGTCCTGTGAAGGGTTGCGAAACCAGCACAGTCTCATGTGGGACTGAAAGAAAACAAACACTGAGGCAGGATTTTAAATGAACACAGAAACAGGACACAAGTGATCCCAGTCCTTGGGCTGCTGGCTCTCACAGCCTTTAGCTAAGGCATGGAACCAATGGGACAGAGAGAGGCTGGGAGGCTCATCGCCCAGGGTGTTGATTGTCCAGAAATGAGTCTGTGATCTTCATACAAGCAGGTTTTATTCAGAATAATAGCAATAAAATTCCCTGAGGGACTGAGGGAAATATGAACAGGGAAATAAAGGTTAGATGAGCTCACAGAAGTGCACACCCGATGCTCTTCCTCAAGTGCAGGGAGGCGGGACACAATCTGGACTCTGAGCTACCTAGCAACCTAAGCAATGAGGGAAATAATCAGTTGCAAGAGCCATGGTATCCACAGGAAAACCAAACACATGGGAGGAAGCACAGCTTTTACTGAAGTTGAAACCTCAGCTATTTTTGTCCTGGCAACATCCTCAAAAGGCACCCTGCAATGTTACAATCAGTGGATTTCATGTGTATGCCCTTGGACTCCATGCTGGCCATTTCAGACTTGCAGTGGCAATACCAGCAGCGTTCTCTGGGAGCAGGAACCCAAAGGCATCACAGTACCCTGCTGGACAGAAAGGAACTTTACTGCTTCCATCACTTCCTGGGAGTCAAATCCCCGAATAAGAGAAGCAGCGGTAGGCTTCAAAATGCCATGCATGGAGCACTGCTGTCAAAAGAAACATTGGTGCAAGAGAGAAGCATTTACTGATTGCCTCCTCTGGTACTCACCGTGACCAGAGATCAAACCCACAACCAACTGTTGTTTGGTTCACAGGACGACACTCCAACCAACTGGCAACACTGGCCAGGGCTCAGATTTTGACTTTGATTCAGTGACACAGGCCGAGCATTTTTTTATGTACGCAGGACAGCCACATGTTCAGCCCCACCTACATCTTTGAGGTGGGTATTTTCTTCATTTGCATTTCAAATTAGGAAACTGAGGCTCAATGAGGAAGAAGCCTGAGGCATAAACCTTCTTTGGGTGTCACATTGCTGCAGTTATAATAGTGATCATACCACTGTAACTCCCTCTACTACTCTTGCAGCAGCTGCTGCTGTAGGTACTGGCTCATCACGTCTCTTCGTTTCCCCAGGTTGGTGAAGCCGAGCTTGGCTCTGGCTCCTTGTTACTGCGCTCTTCCAACTCAAAAGAAAAAAGACTGGGCAAGTCAGAAGCAAGCTTCTGCCACTCCCAACAAGCACACACACAAAACTGGATCACTAGATCATGAGGGTGTCCTGAATTACCATGCCAAAGTGACTTTGTCCCCCTTTCCTCTCCCTCCTTCCTTCCAACCCACATATTTGTGAAGTATTTTCAATGTCCGCTTCCCAGGCCTGAGGGGTTAAAAGATGAACTTAACATAGTCCCTGCGCTCAAGAGTTCGCCTGCTATTGAGGAGACCTGAGCAGCTGGGGCTTCCACACACCAGCATGAAGTGCTGGCACGGGGGACTGAGAGGCCACAGAGAAGGGCCCCCATGGGGAGGGGAGTATAGATGACGGCTTCACCCGCTGAGAATTTGAACATGAGGAAGGAGGAGGGGTAGGACGATGCAGACGCTGAGGTTACCATGTGAGATGGGGCCTGGCGAGGGAGCTGCTGCAGCAGCAGCCAAAGGTCAGGGTGGGGGCCCAGGGGGTTGGGCTGGTTCCCAATGGAAGACAAAATGTCTACAGATATTTTTGGTTGATGTCAAAACATCACTTCATGTGTGTATGTGTGGCGGGAAAGGGGGTGTTGGGAGGGGGTACCGGCATCTACTAGAAAGACAGGAGATGTTGGCAATAACTCTACAATGCACAGAACAGTCCCCCACACCACAGAACTGTCCAGCTCAGAATGTCCAAAGTTGAGGATCCATGGGTCACAGTCCTGAGGAACTGAAGGGAGGTGGCCAGGCGGCCTACCCATGACCTCCAGAAAGCACCTCAGCAGCCCAGCTAAGGCTGCCTCTCCAAACCTCAGCAGCCAGGAAGGGTGGGCATGTCACTTGCTGCACTCCAGCGACATAGTAAACTGTGGCCTCCCTCACCAGCATGGGGCTGAGCTGCCCAGCAGTGGCAGGGGACCTACTGACTTACCCACACTATCTCGCCCAGCTTCCCTTGTGCCTGATGTCTCGGGGACGAAAGACGGTGGCCCTCATCTGTAGTGCTGGACTAACCTAAGAAATGGGAAGCTTGTGGCTCATCTCTTCCAGAGACAAATTCAAAATGTGGTAAAATTTACATGGTAGTATTATTCGGAGCAATGAAAAAACAGAAATCATCTAAATGTCCCAAACTGTGGGAATATTACTCATTGTTCATCCATTTCCTGGAATAAGCCATCTTTCATTTTAAATAAGTGTTAAAACTATAAAACGACATCTAAAATTCTTATGAAAAGATGTTAAGTGAAAAGGGGGGTCACAAGCTTGTTTCAAGAATTAAACCTAGGATTGTTTTTTATTTTATTATTTTTATTTTGATGTTTAGAGAGAGGAGAAGGGAGAGAGAAAAAGAGGGCGAGAGAGAAACGTCAATTGGTTGTCTTCTGCACATGCCCTGGGGGACCGAACCTGCGGCCCAGGCGTGTGCCCCAACCAGGAATCAAACCTGGGACCTTTCGGCCTTTCGGGGCTAGGATTGTTTCTAACTAGCGTTTACATCTAAAGAAGAAATACTCTCAACTAGTCAGCCGCTCTCTAAGGTGAAATCGGGGAATTTTTTCCCCTTCTCTCCTGTTTTGTGAATGTTCTGTAATGTGGTGACGGTCACTTTCACAGTGAATGTGTCTGTGCGGACACGTGCGTGCGTGCCAGCAGGTGTGTCGTGTAGGCGCTTTTGTCCTGAGTTCTCTCTTCACGCTCTGTCAGGGCACAGGTAGAGGGATGGGAGAGGGGAAGGGAGACTTGGGCTTAGGAAATGCTGGTCACTCAGTTGAGAAGACCATCAGGAAGTCAGAGTAAGGGATAGCCTGCTTACGCCATCCTTGAGGACCATACCTCCGCTGACATCTCCAAGACTGAATTTTTTCCCCTACAGAGACAGTTTTGAGGCAGACATAGAGCTTAATCCCCATCTGGGCTCCACCATACCCAGTAAGATGAACCAGTAAAAAGCAAAGCAAAACAAAACAAAGCAAAACAAACCAACAAACAAAACCCACAGAATCCAATTTCACAGATATTGCTGGGACTGTACCAGGCAAGTCTTCATTTCCTGGGCTCTTGAGTATCTAACAGAGGTGCCTGTGGCCCCCATCTCTGGCAAGAAGAACAGGAAACCTCTGAAGCTGGTGGGTACCCTGCGTACTGGCCAATCCACTCTCTCCGCAGCCAGCCCAGGGGTGGGCAGGGTGGATGGGGAAGGCATTTTGCTTTAACTTGGGTTGGCAGTTCTGAAAGAAAGAGAGAGGGATGCCAGCCTCCAGGTCCAGCCTCGAGGCCCAGCCCCGCCACATAACCCTTAGCTTGGTTCTGGGGTGCTGGGACAGGCAGTGGGGCCCTGAAGCCCAGGCCAGCTTCTTCTCTTTCCCCTCCTCCCTCCTTGCCTTCTGGGCCTCTCCGTGGTTGCCACTGGGTCCCTGCGTGCCTCAGTCCTTGCACTCACTTCCCTCCCTGTCCTCCCTGACCAGCCACTGTGTCTTGCTGATTACCAGTGTCTTACACCCAGCGGAAGTCCTGCACTTGCTTTCTGGCTGAGTATCTGCTCCAGACCCCAATTCATCCCTACACAGAGCAAGGTTTTCCTGGGAAAAGAAAGTGTAAAATGAGGTAGAGGGAGAAAGAGGCAGCAGACAAGGAGATAGGACAAGAGGGCAGAGGAAGAAAGGAACATAATTTGCATCTGTGGAAAAAAATATTCTTCCTGGCCCAGGTTTTGGTGTCAAGCGCCGCTCCCTCGGATGTTGGACAGAAAAGAGGCTGCAAGGAGAAGGGAAAAGAAGAAAATGTCCTCCACCTAAGTGTACCCTGAGTTTGAGTGCGTTGGTGACTCTGAACAGCATGACTGTTCGCAAGAGGAGGTGCGGAGAAGGAGCCACCGCAGGGTGACACAGCAGGCCTGAGGAGGAAATGGTCACGCCCATGCTCCAGGAATTTGGGCCTGGATTCTGCAGCACACTCCGTGTGTGTTATTCTTACCACAAACCAGAACTATGTTCCCTTTTGAAATGGTTAGCTCAACAGCTGTTTGAAAATCCCCTGGTACTTGGAGACAAATGATCCAAGTCAGGCTGTGCTAACAGGCCCGTTTTGGAGCCAAGCAATAGGTGTGACTGATGTGGGCCTGAGGCTCCATCCTGGGGCCTGTCAATCACCACCTCTCAGTGGAATTCCCTGCAGGCCGGCCTCTCTGACAATACTGTTTACAATAGAGCAGGATTGTGAAACTTCCAGAATGGGACCGGGAGCCGCTAGCCCCAGTGGAGGCCAAATTTCCTCAAGGCCCTGTCTGTGGAGGGCTGAGCCCAGCCTCTAACCCTGAGGAGACACGGGGTATGTTCCCTAAGGGGGGACTTTCCCTAACGTTGGAGCAGGAGCTCCCTGAGGAGAAGAGGAGGACAGCCCCCCTCACCCGCCGCACAGGACCATCGTGGTGTGGTTTTTACCGGGCCTGGCAACCCCCTCAGAACTCATGTGAATCAGCCAAAAGCACCTGCTGACAGGAAGATATTTTTCATGTTTACCTCAGCCTCTCACAGTGAAGATGGATTTGCCCATCGTCGTGAGGGAGTGTGATGCTTTGCCCTGGGCCAAGACAGCTGGGAGCATCACAGCTCTGAACACAGGGGCATTTGGGGAGCCCCAAAGCCAGGAGGAAAGCCCAGCCACAGAGGCCCACAGGGATGGGGCGCTCCCAGCTGCTGCAGCTGACGAGCTTGGCTAAAGAAGGATTATGCACCTGTTTAATCTGGAGAGTAAGACTGCAAGTTATGGCTGTTTTGCTCTAACACACCCCATTAAATATTCCTGGAATCCAAAACCAAAAGGAAAAAATAAACCACTTTGAAGTTCCAAGCAAAGGGTGATATTAAAAGGAGCGGGGTCCAGGTACAGCTGGACAGCCCGGGCAGGGCGGTTCCTCCCCTGGCTGAACTGGGCTTGGGACCGGCCCCTCCCCAGCCCTTTAACTGGGTGTGTCTGGGCATCCTTTGGTCCTTGGATCTACAGGAAGTGCCAGGAGAGAAGAGCTGTGTCTCAGGTTGCAGTTGCTGACTACGTTGGAGGGGGGATGGAAGAGCCTCTGACCAGGGCGAGTCTGGGGGTGGGGAGCCAACCGCCTTAGAGCTCAGGCCACCCTGAGTCTCTAGTAAAGTAGATGTGTCCTACCTGGTATTCACAAGGCAAGGGCTGTAGGTATATTAACTCATTTAATCCTCACCACAAACCTGCAATGTGGGTATCATGATCGCCCCGTATTACAGATAAGAAAACCAAGGCAAGAGACATAAAGTAACTTTCCCAAGGCACTCGGGAAAGAAGCAGCAGGGCTAGGATTTGAATCCACAACCTAGCTCCAGAGTCCCTGCTCTTGACCCGGACATGCCACTGCCTCTTTAACTGCATTTTGAAACCAGCTATTGCACACAAGAGGTGTTTGGCAGGACACACCCTGCCCACACTAACTATCACCGCCTGGAAGTATCCCGGGAGTCTGCAACTGGCTTTCTGGGTGGGAGCCCTTCTGCACACCTGGACACCCCTGCCCACTGCAGGGCCTGGCAAAACCACCCCAGAGCCTGTTTCCTGTGCTGTTTCCCACCTCCAGAAACAGAGGAGTTTTACAAAGCTCAGATGCCATTTAAAAGCAAACACTGACTGGCCTGCAGGGCCTCCCAATGTCCAGTCCCAGGGTTCATTGTAATTAATGACTAAGTCTTCAGTCCCTGCAGCCTCTTACCTCCCAGGAACTAGACACCACCCCTCACACTTCCTTAAGGCTGTCTTCATTATCTCAGGCCGAAGCAAGCCTGCTCCCATCTGAGCCCTGGGAAAAGGCCTCCTGGGCCCAAACTCACTTTCACCATCTGCTGACAATGTCCATACTACTGAAATCTCAGAAATATGTCTCTCTTTCTCCAAATGACTCACTCAGCCTCCTCATTGTTACTGAGACTCTCTCCAGAACACAAGTGAGATTAAGTCTCTCCACTGATTAAAACAGTTTTAAATCTGATGGGGCCAGTTGCCCACAAGATGCTATGCTAATGTTCTATGAGGCTCTCTGCAGTCCAGTCCAGACCACTGGCCTCTGTCCACTTTACTGGGCCAGAGCAGAGGCCACTGCTGCTTCCAGGCATTGGCGATGTCACTTCCCTGCTCAGTGACTCCTCAGCTGGGTATATATCTCCTATTCATCCCTCAAAGCCCCATTCAAACATCTCCTTCCAGGGCTACACTCAACCGTCTTTCTCCAAGGAAAAGGAAGGAAGGAAAGAAAGAAGGAAGGGAGGAAGGGAGGAAGGAAGGAGCAAAACTTTTTGTACATATCTCTATCATGTCCCCTGTGTCATGTTATCCCCACTATAATGAGCTGCTTAAGAGAAGGTGGCTCATCTTTGTATTTCCAGCACCTGGTGCCAACAATGCTGTTAAAATGCAAGTGTGTGGGAGAGGGAAATACACTGAGCCGATAATACCCATTAATCTAACAATATGCATGCATTTCTTGAGTTAGCTCCAGCGGAGAAAGCATTCTGAGAGATTGACTACTGCATATGGAAGTTTTAATGTGACATGCAGGAGACCTACACTCTGGGATAGTCTTGCCCAAGGAGGCCAGAGAGGTAGGCATGGGGTCTGGGGCCCCTAACTGGGCTGCAGGGACCCAGCAAGTCTGAGGGCTTTGCAGGTGGATGGAAACCAAACTTCCTTAGCCTTGTGGTTTTCCCCAGGCCAGCCTTACCCAAAAGAATTCATTCTGTCTCCCAACTCATGTACCCTAGACTCTGCCTGTTCCACTGAGGTTTAATCCTGGCCACTAGCATCCCCCTCCCTACCGTTCAGAACACAGCCCCTAGTCACCCCCTCTCAGGCCATCACAGGTAACTCTGGTCATCCCCATCTCCCTCTTCCCCTATGGGCAGCGTCTGCCCTCCCTGCTGCCCCCACCCAGGGTCACTGTGACCTTCAGGTCATTGCAGCTGCCTAGCTGGGAGCACTGCAGTGCCATAGAAAGTACTGGCTTCAGAGTCAAATCCATCTGAGTTTAAATTCCTACTCAGTCAATCTCAGTTTCCTCATCTACAAAGAGCTGGTAATGAACCAGTTCTGAGCAAAGGTGTGAGAAATAGAGATGACACATGTAGAGTATCAACTAGTAAACACTAAGTGTTCAATACATGGTAACTCTGGGCCCAATGGTTCCCTTGCTCTCCCCTGCATGTTGGTGAACAGCAGTTAACTATCATGTCAGGTTTATGGGCTCCTGAGCAGTAGCTCAAGTTGGGTAAACAAAGTCCCCTGTGAGCCGGGGCATCCAAGGCATGAACATGCAAGATGGTGAGCAGGCCCCAGCATGGCCGGGGACAAGACTGTTTTGTAAGAAATAAATAGAGTTATACATATAATTGAATATGCCTAGAAAACATTTAGAAGGCTAAATTTCAAAACATTAACAGTCATGGGACTGTGAGACTTTTTTTCTTTCTGTTATATATTTATCTACCTCTTCCCCCCACAATGAATGTGCAGAGTAAAAACAAGAAAAAAATTAAACCACATGTGCTAGAAATCTGCATGCAATATGGGCCTTAAATTCAAAGCACCATCTGGGATTTGCGTGTCAAAAAATTGTGGTTTACAACTGCAGATGGCCATAGCTGCCGTGTGGAAGGAATTAGGGTGGTTGAGCGTGGCTCCACCCTAGGGAAGTCCCTGGTGGAGAGAAGGCAAATTCCACCCCCAGAGTAGAGGCGTCCCAATAGCTACTACATAATAGAGGGTTCTGTAAATTTGACAGCATTATCACTTAAAATAAATTACCCATTAGATGTGTAGTATTTTGGATTTTTATTTTTGAAATGAAGTTACATTTTTAAACCATTTGGTGAGTTCTCTGTTTAAAAGAACACTCTAGAAACGTTTTGTAAATAAAGCCATTTCTGCAGTTTGAGCTCTCACTTTCCTGAATCTTTCTGTTTTATAAATTTGCACATTAGCTGGGTTTCCTTAGAGCAAGAAAGGCCTCCGCACACTAACAGAAACTGGGCCTATCAGGACGAACGCCACCACTTTTATTTCAGGATAAAACTCCGACACGGTGCCTCCTTCTTTGGCACTGACATGCTGGATGCACCACAGCAACAGAGGCGATGACACTTCTGTGTCTATGAAAAGCATGGGAAGCAATTTTATGGGGTGGTTCCTCATCAGGCCTGCTTAGGGCCAGGGCCATACCCTAAATTAACTCTTGACAGCCTTTTCAGTTTTACAAGTCTATCAAATTTATTGTAGAGAAGCCTTTTTCCCCTCCTCTTCTGTAGTTTCCATCCCTTCATGAAGAAGAGATTAGAGAAACATATGGCCTGAACCATTTTAACACAAAAATCAGCCATGTTGAGGTGCCAATGCTTATTTATCTTATAAATAATAAAAATAATCTCTTCAAGAAGCAGTGACCCCCAATCTAAGACTATTTAAAAGTTTACTTAAAAATGAAAATTTTACAGTGCAAAGTAGTGTTAGGGTTGGTTATTCAATCATACAATTATATCATCAATAACTCAGTTCTCTTCTGGTCTTTCTCCTCTGCTGTCCATGACATTGTGCTCTTCTCGTGGCTGCAACAACTTGGAATCATTGAATCCTCGAACAGGAACATGCAAAAAGCCTATTCTTAAATCTATAACTGATAGAAAGAATGGGTTTGTCATGATTGGCTGGAGAAGAGGGCTTTTATCTTCAAAATATAATAAAAAGTGGCATGACATTGAGCAAGTGATTTTAATTGTAGGAAAAATCCACTTGGCCATGAGGTTTCCTTCCAGCGGTCCAGTGTAGTGGAACAGGCGTACATTACCTTTGCAATGCATCTAGTCATACTTTTCAAGCTTCATCGGTAGATGATAGTTATATAATTACAATTTTGCAAATGCTGTCTTGTTTTTTACAGTTTTTATAAGCAATCTATGAACAAAGTGAGGAAGATCAATTATACTAACAGTACCAGATGTCAAGTTAACAAATCTTGATGATATCTCAAAGTAGTGCTAGAGCTGACAGAAATTGAGATTGTTGAAGAAAGAGAGTGGAGGCAAAATGAAGATGTGTTAATTTCTCATTTATTTCAGGAAGGCAGTTAATAAATATGGCCTGAATTTTATGGATTTAGAAACAAAGATTCAACAATGACCAAACTAGCAGCAACGAACATTCGGATGCTCAAACGGTGATCTCCAAATACCATTTTCTCCTAAAAGTAACCAGAATTCCTTGGAGAAATGGTTAATCCAGGTCTCAGGCACAAAATGTGTCACATGAGCCTGGAACATCTACTCATACCAGAAAATAATGAAGCTAAAGACCCTTGGAATTGGTTCAAGAAAATTCAGGAACAAATTTGAAAAAAATTTTATTGGCCAGAGACAGAACAACTTGATCATAAAAATTCAAATGCAATGGCATGAAACACATCAAATATGGGTTCAACATGATCCTAAAAGAAAAAGAAACTCAATGGTAACCAGTAGAGGATGCCAGTAAATCAATTCATCATTTTCAAAACTACTAATTAAATAAATTTTATCATCATTAAAAGAGGTAAGAAAATATTTCTGCTTTTTTTGTATTTTAGGATAACCAAATAGTCAAAGGACCAATTTCTTAAAATTAAATTTGTTGGGGCAACATTGGCTAATAGGATCATATAGGTTTCAAGTGTACATTTCTGTAAAACATGATCTGTGAATTGCAAGGTGTGCTCACAACCCAAAGTCCAATCTTCTTCAGTCACCATATTTGACCCCTTTACCCTTTACTACTACTCCTTGCCCCCTTCCCTCTGGTAACCACCATACAGTTGCCTATGTCTGTAAGTTTTCATTTGTTTTTCTTGTTTGTTCATTTGTTGCTTTCAGTTTTATATCCTACATATGAATGAAATCATATGGTTCTTAACTTTTTCTGTCTGACTTATTTCACTCAGAATGATATTCTCAAGATCCATCCAATTTGTTGCAAATGGCAGTATTCCATCTTTTCTTATGGCTGAGTAGTATTTCATTGTATACAGGCGCCACGTCTTCTTTATCCATCCCTCTAGTGAAGGACACTTCAGTTGTTTCCTTTTATAGAAGCATTCCAACTATCAAGAGAATAAGGACTGAGAGACATCATTATCCCTACTTAGAATATCTAGGCAGTGGTCATCAACGGCTGCTGGAATTATTTCAAAAAGGTACAACCAGACATGATGTTGTACCTGGTGGAAGTTAACAAAACTATCTATGAAATGATCTTACCAGAAACTAAAATCTCAATGTGAGCAAGTGTCTAGATCTAAATACCAATTTATGGGAAAAACATGTTAAACAACACCATGGAGATGCAGTCATCAAAATCCAGACAATGGAAGCTCTGCAAGTCAAACAATTCAGTTTCTTCAACTTATATTGAAATGGGAAGAAAAATAGGAGTAAGGAATCTATGTGTTAAAAGAGGACATGTCAACCAGTTTCAATGTAAGGACCTTATTTGGATCCTCATTTGAACAAACCGAGAAAAAATGAGAAGTAAAATTTCAACATTAACTGACTAATGGTAAGGAACCATTGTTCATTGTGGAGACTCCCTGAGGGAGCTGAGCGGGGTCTGGGTTGAGGGGACAAAGGGGAAAGTGAGGACAACTGTAATGGCATAATCAATAAAATTATTTCCTATCTCTATGAGTTTAACTACCCTAGATACCTCATACCAATAGACTCATTACAATATTTGCCTTTTTTGTGTCTGCCTTATTTCACTTAGCATAATACCTTCAAGATTCATTCATGTTGTAGCATGTGTCAAAATTTTATTTCTTTTTCAGGGTGAATGATATTTCATTGTATGCATATACCACATTTTTCTTACCCATTCAACTGCTGATGGACATTGGGGTGTTTCCATCTTTTGGTTACCGTGAATAATGTTGCTATTAACATGGGTATGGAAGTATCTGTCCAAATCCCTGCTTCAATTCTTGTGGGCACATACCTAAGAGTGAAATTGCTGGATCATATGGTAATTCTATATTAACTTTTGAGGAACTTCCAAACTGTTTTCCACAACATTTACATTTTCACCAACAATGTACAAGGATTTTAATTTCTCACATTCTTGCCAGCACTTGCTGTTTTCTGTTTCATTTTGTTTTGGATAATAGCCAATCTAGCGGGTGTGTAACGATGTCTGATTGTGATTTTGATTTGCATTTCCCTAATGACTATTGATGTTGAGCATCTTTCCACAAGCTTATTGGCTATTTGTATATCCTCACTGAAAAATGACTATTAAAGTTTTTTTTTCAAGTCCATTTTTGAATTGAGTTGCTTGGTTTTGTTGTTAAGTTGTAGAATTTCTTTATATACTGTAGATATCAGTCCCTTATCAGATATATAATTTGCAAATACTTTTCCATTCTATGACTTGCCTGTCACTCTGTTGATTTTGTTCTTGGGTACGCAAAAGTTTTAATTTTGGAAAAGCCCAGTTTATCTATTTTTCTCTTGTTGTCTGTGGTTTTATAGTTGCACATCTTCTATTTAGGCCTTTGATCCATTTTGAGTTGTTTTTATATATGATTTAAAGTAAAAGTGCATATATTATTTTTACATTTAAAAATACACATTTATGAAAATAAGACAAAGTTATTTTTAAACAGTGTATATAATTTAACAGGATGATGCTCTCTTTTTAATATTAACCTTATATTATTACTTCTTTTATTTCTCAGAAACTCATAGCTTTGCTAATCACATTGTTCTACCTTTCCTTCTGAAGTTTTGCAATGGTCTTTGGTTGAATAGTATTGGAAAGTCCAAAAAATCACTGACTTTAAGGTCAACATTGACTCTTTCCCACAGTGCTCTGGAAAAAAATCTCAACCCTTGACAAAAGCAGGTGGTTTTCAGCTTGTTTGCTTCCAGGAAAGTTCAGCTTTCCATTTGATTCATGAGGAGGAATGAGAATAGACACTGTAAGCCTAGTGCATTGAGCACAGTAGGTGATCAATGAAGTCTATTCAGTGTCTGGATGGTTTGTCACCTATAAAATTCCTGGGACTGAACACATCTCATTAAGTACGTGCTAGCTCCTGACCAGCCAACCCACGTACCAGGACATACACAGAGAAGACAGAGTGAGATCAGCATCTGCTGGGCTTCCCCTGGTGGTTCTCCCAGCTCAGGGAATGAGTGACTCTGCAGTTGTATCCAAATTTTCAGTGCTTTCCTCCTCCTCCTTGAAGTCTCTGAGCTGGGACATTTAGGATGATCTGGCACTGGGCGATACCAGTGCCCCACAGTATCATCATATGTTGATAACATACAAGGCCTTTTCTGTGAAACCGTCAAATCTCCATAGACTTGCCTGTGAAATGTAACAACAGTTACTTTATGGTGAGCACTTAATTGATTGTATATTACTATGCCATCTAATTTTAAGAATAAGCTGGGGAGGTGGATGTTTTAGTCCCGTTTTACAGATGAGGATACTGAGGCTAATTAGCATATTTAAGGTTATACAGGTAGAATTCAGATTCAAATATGTCTGCCCTGGAGACTTTTCCCTGAATCATCACAGTATATAGACCAGTCTCTGGTTTTTACTTTGCATTTCACTGCTCTCATTTTAACAGTCAGATTTTTCATAGAACAGTAGTTCCAACGACATTTAATCACTCCTTGGTTTAGCCTGGTGAGCCACTTCCACTCAGGTAGCAACAAGGGGGATCAAGACCACAAGAGAAAGTCTTCAATCTATTAACTGCCCCCACACCCCACTTCTGGTGCCTCTTTTCACTTTCACCCTTCAGACTGCCCTTGGTAGTGGGACATGGTAAAGAACAGGAATAACATGAAAAGGTTCAAGAGACCCCTGGTCCCAATCTCTCCTAGCGGAAGTCCCTTAGCAAAGCTTTCAAAAACTCAGAAGATGCAATAACTGCCTTTGAGAAGACTGGTGGGATCCTGAGTGCTGCAGGGCCACTTGCCACAAGAAAAAAGAGAGCTTCCATTAAATTCTCCCTCAAACAACTTTTACAAACACAGGAATCACCCCTAAAAATCTATTAAATTCTAAAAAGCAAATACAATTATGAAGGAAATGAACATTTACCTGTGATAGCTTGAAAGAATGGTTCTGGAAGGTCAGATTTATGATACAAGGGGATGTATTTTGTTGGCTGTGTGTATTCTTAGATTATGACTCAGCTTCTTATACACCAACATGGCAATTATTTTAAGGCTCAAAGAAAGGCAGAAGTAAGAGTTGAGAGACCAAAGGTTTTAGTTTTTGATTGTTGTCTGGATGTGTGACTTTGGGCAAGCTACTTAAGATCACTGGATATTATTTTTAATTAGTTTATTCATTCTTTTCATCCATTGGGACAGTCAAGTATTTATTATGCACATTCTGTTTTGAAATGTACTGTGGTATTTTAATTTACAGAGATGCACAAAGAGGTAAATGCTGTTGAGAAAAGAATTTATTACTTACATTCCCGGAGAGAAAGGAGCACACCACTCCAAGCAGGGGCAGAGGGGAGCCTCAGGCTGGTCAGAAGGCAGATGACAGGAATGCACAGAAAGCCTGTGTCAGGGAGTCTCTACTGGGGCTTCTGCAGGAAAGGCAGCAAGGTAGAGTGGGGTAAAGAGCTTAGGATTGACCCAACTGAATAATTTAGTGGGCTTTGGGCAATAGGAGCAATCTTCCGTGGCCTTGTTCCTGTCCCTGGGATGATTTAGGGCAGAGGAAATACTGGCTTGGTGTAGGAGAGCTAGATAAGAAGGTGGTCAGCGCTACAGACTTGGAGTTGTTTGATTGATATATGAAAGATGTGCTACTGGCCAAGCCCTTTGCTAACTCTAAGAATCGTCTAGTCCTAGGAAGGGCAGTCTCTCCTGGGGTCTGTAAGATCCCCAAATGCCAGAGTAACAAGAATGAAGAAAAATAATAAAATATAGTTAATAAGCATGACATCATCAAGACAGAAGTTTTCAGCACTTGTCCCTCATAGAAACATCAAAGGGAAATACCACTCATACATGAAAATACCTTCAAGAGAATTAAGGAATCCAGGTGAGAGTTTGCAGAACTCAAGTAGAGCACAAAAATAAGAAAAGATGCATCAAAGAGCATAGAAAGAACAGTTGCATATTAATCCATATGGCTATGGTCTGAATGCTTTTGTTCTGCCTAAATTCTCATGTTGAAGCTAAATGTCCACTGTGGTGGTATTAGGACATGGGGCCTTTGGCAGACTTTCGGGAGGCAGAGCCCTCATGAGTGAGATTAGTGCCCCGATTAAAGAGGGCCAAGAAAACTCCCTTGCCCTTCCCATCATGTGAAGACACAGTGACAGTCAGCATTCTGCAGTGTGAAAGAAGGCCTTCAGGACCCAACCATGCTGGCACCCTAATCTTGAACTTCCAGACTCTAGAACTGTAAGGAATAAATTTCTCTGTTTATAATCCATTTACTGCAGCCTGTAATGTTTTGTTGAATCAGCCTCAATGGACTAAACATTGTGCTGTCCCTCCTTTTACCCCTTGTAGTGCAGCATGGAGACAGAGACCCACTGCATGGAGGAAGGAGAGTGAAGTGAGCACCCGTCTTTGCTGTGGACACTGCATCAAGCTGCCCCAGTGAACCCTGGCACTGGCCCATCTCTGCAGCTCCAGGCTCTAGGCCACCCCCAAAGCCAGGCCAACCCTTTGGCCCCAGGCTCCAGGCCCACCACCATGGACAGGTTCCAGGCCAATGCCAGCACTAGTAGACCTGCATGGTCCCATGCACTAGGTCTGCCCTAGTGGACACTGGTGTGCCAGAATAGCCCCCAAAGACTCAGGATCAGGTTCCTCCCTGTGGACCCAGACATTAGGCTAAGGCCAGTGACAAGCTAGGACCTGAGGACTCAGCCTCAAAGCCCATTCTAGCAAAAGTGGGCCCCACAGACACAGATTCCAGGACCACCCCTGAAAACCAAGTCTTTAGGCCCATCCCTGTGAAACACAGCACAAGGCTAAGCATCATGGATTCTGGATCCAGTCTCACAACTGCAGACCCCATCTTTAGGCCCACTCCAGGGTATTCTAGTTCTAGTTGCATCCCTGTGGAGTGAGGCATCAGGCTGGGCACAGTGGGCCCAAGCACCAGGCCCACCTGCACACTGACCTCACCACAAGCCAGCCAGCTCCCTGCCCCCCAACCCCCCACAAGGACTCAGCAGAAAGCTGGTCCTTAAACCCAACAAGTGGGCCTGCCCAGAATCTGTGGACAGGCTGATTGGTTATGAGCATTCCTTGCCAAAGCCAGTTTGTAAATATTAATAGAGGTGATTACTTCAAATCCACAGACATCAACACAATGCAACTAGGTTCATGAATAATCAGAGAAACGTGATACCACCAAAGAAACAAAATAAAGCACTGTTAGCTGATCCTAAAGTAATGGAAATCTATTACCTACCTGACAAAGAATTCAAACTAATTGTTTAAAGAATCTCAGTGAGCTACAAGAGAACATAGATAAACAAATAAATCAAGAAAATAGTACATGAATGAAATGAGAAATTCAACAAAGATACAGGAATTGTAAAAAGGAACCAAACAAATTTTGGAGCTGAAGAACATGACTGAACTGAAAATTTCAAAAGAAAGCTTCAGCAGAAGAATAAAGCAGAAAAAAAAAGAATCATTGAGCTCATAGAAAAGTTAGTTGAAATTATGCAGTCAGAAGAAAAAAAAAAAAGAAGAATGACAAAGAGTAAAGAAAGCCCACAGAAATTATGGAACACTAGCAGTAAGCCAGTATACTCATTACAGAAGTCTCAGGAAAAGCAGAGAAAAACTAAAGGACAAGAAAATTATTTTAAAAAGTAATGACACAAAACTTCCCAAATATAAAGAGGTAAATGAACATCCAAATTCACAAAGCTCAGAGAACTACAAATAGATTAAACATAAAGAGATCACCACCAAAACAAATTATAATCTAATTCTCATAAATCAAAGATGAAAAGAATTTTAAAAGAAGTAAGAGAAAAGCAACTTGTCACATACAAGGACTTTTAGTGGGGTTTTCATCAGAAACCTTGGCAGCCAGGGGAGAGTGGGATAATATACTCATAGTGTTGAAAACTGCCAACCAAGATTACTATACCAAATAAAGCTATCCTTCATAAATGAAGGTAAAGACTTCTCCAAACCAATAAAGTAATAACAATTTCTTAAAAGCTAAGTCCATCACCAATAGACATTTCTTACAAGAAATGCTATTGGGAGTTCTTTAAGTTGAAATGAAAGGACACTAACAACATGAAAACATATGAAAGTATAAAACTCACTGTAAAGGTAGGTATAGTCAAATTCAAATATGCTACTACTGTCATAATGGTACATTAATCATTTTAACTCTAATATAAAAGTTAAAAGATGAAATCAGGTCAAGTATTTTTACTAATTCTATGGCTACATTAGTTTGTTAATGGATATACAACATAAGACATAAATTGTGACATCAAACATAAAATGTGGGAGGGGAAGAAGTAAAAATGTGGAATTTTTGTATGGGTTGAAGTTATCAGCTTAAAATAGACTGTGTAACTATAAAATATTTTATGTAAGTCCCATGGTAATCATTAAAAAGCCTTAATACACAAAAGATAAAGAGAAATAAATCAAAACACACCACTACAAAAATTAACAAATCACAAAGGAAAATAGCAAGAGAGGAAGGAAAGAATTATAATAAAAAAAATTAACAAAATACCAATAGTATCTCCTTACCTATCAATAATTACTTCAAATGTAAATGGATTAAATTATCCAATCAAAAGATAGAGTGGCTGAATAGATTGAAAAACACAATTCAACTATATGCTGCTTACAAGAGACTTGCTTTACCTGTAAGTGTACAGATAGGCAGCAAGTGAAGAAATAGAAGATGTTCCATTCAAATGGTAACCATAACAGAGCAGGAGTGGCTATACTTATATCAAGGCAAAATAAATTTTAAGTCAGAAAATTTCACCCAGGACAAAGGGGTCAATTTATTAAGAAGATATAACAATGGAAAATATATATGTATACAACATTAGAGTATCTGAATATACAAAACAAATATTCACAGAACTTAAATGAGAAATAGCGATATAATAAAAGAAGGGAACTTCAATACCCTACTTGAACAATGGACAGATCAACCAGATAAAAAAATTAATAAGGAAATATTAGATGCAAACTACACTTTAGATCAAATGGACCTAACAGATATAAACAGAACAACATCCACTCTGCAAGTGCACACAGTATATTCTCCAGAATAGCTTATATGTTAGGCCACAAAACAAGTCTGTTACTAATTTGAGAAGGCTGAAATCAGGTCAAGTATCTTTTATGAACATAAATGATATAAAACTAAAATTAAGTAACAGGAGAATAATTGGAAAATTCACAAATATGTGGAAACTAAAAGCACACTTCTGAACAATCAATAAGTCAAAGAAGAAATCAAAGGAAAATCAAAATGATCTTGAAACAAACAAAAATGGAACACAACATACAAAAACTATGGGATGCAGTAAAAGCAGTTCTAAAAAAGAAGTTTATAGAATTAAATGCTTACATTAAGAAAGTTTTAGAAAGATCTCAGATAAAAACTTTATATTGCAAAGAGTTATAAAAAGAACTAACTAAGCTCAAAGTTAGCAGAAGGAAGGAAAGAAATATCAGAGCAGAAATAAATGAATTAGAAATTAAGAAAACAATTAAAAAGATCAATGAAACTAAGAGTTGTTTTTCATAAAGATAAAATTGACAGATAGCTAGATTAATAAAAAAGAGATTAAACTCAAATTTTAAAAATTATAAACGAAAGAGGTTATTTTACCACTGATGCCATAAGAATAATAAGGATTGTAAGAGACTACTATGAATGAAAATATGCCAAAAAATTGAATAACCTAGAAAAACAGATAAATTACTAGAAACCTACAGCCTACCAAGACTGAATTATAAAGAAATAGAAAATCTGAACAGATCAATTACAAGTAAGAAGATGGAATCAGTAATTAAAAACCTCCCAACAAACAAAAGCACAGGGTCTGATGGCTTCATATGTGAATTCTATCAGATATTTAAAGAAGAATTAATGCTCATATTTCTCAAACTCTTCCAAAAATTGAAGAAGAAAGAACACTTCCAAACTCACTTTATAAGGCCAGTATAACCCTCATACCAATGGCAGGCAAGGATGCTCAGAAAGAAAATTATAGGCTAATATCTCTTATGAATATAAATGCAAAAATTCTCAACAAAACACTAGCAAACCTAGTTCAACAGCACAGTAAAAGGATTGTAAATCACAATCAAGTGAGATTTATCCCTGGGACTCAAGGATGTTTCAATACATGCAAATCAATAAATGTGATATACCATATTATTAACAGAATAAAGAATAAATGAAGGGTGATTATACAATCATCTCGATAAATGCAGAAAAAACATTTGACAAAACTCAATATTCTTTCAATGATTAAACAAATCAACAGTGAGAATTGAGGTACAGAGAGAGTGTACCTCAACATAATAAAGGCCACATATGACAAGCCCACAGCTAACATCATATGCAATGGTGAAAAGTTGAAAGCTTTTTCTCTAAGATTAAAAACAAGACAAAGATGCCCATTCTCACTATTTCTATTCAATGTGCATTAGAAGATCTACCCAGAACAACCAAGCAAGAAAGAAAAGAAAAGATATCCAAATTGAGAGAAAAAAGCAAAATTATCTGTTTGCAGATGACATGATATTGTATATAGGAAACTCCAAAGACCCCAGCAAAAAACTGTTAGAATTAATCCAGTGAAGCTGAAGGATACCAAATCAACATACAAAAATCAGTAGTGTTCTATAAACGAACAATGAACTATTTGAAAAAAATTAAGAAAAGAATTCCATTTACAATAGCATCAAAAATTAAAATAGTTAAGGATAAATATAATCAATAAGGTGAGAGACCTGTACAATATAAACTATAAAACATTGCTGAAAGGAATTGAAGAAGATAAAAAAATAAATGGAAAGGTATCCCAAGTTTACAGGTTGTATGTATTAATTAAAATGTTAAAATATTCATACTCCCCAAAGTAATCTATAGATTCAATGCAATCTCTATCAAAATTCCAATGGCATTTTTGACAGAACTAGGAAAATCAATCTTAGAATTCATATGGACCCACAAAGGCCTAACCAAAGCAATTGTGAGCAAGAAAAACAAAACTGGAGGTGTCACACCACCTGGTTTCAAAACACACTACAAAGCTATAGTACTCCAAACATAGTATACAAAGCATATATACTATGCTAGTATATATGAAGATATAGAGAGCCCAGAAACAAATCTACATATTTATGATCAATTGATCTTCAACTAAACTGCCAAGAATACACAATGGAGAAAAAATATATAAAGTCTTGTTAACAAATGATGCTTGGAAAACTGTATATCAACAGGTAGAAGAATGAAATTAGACCCTTGTCTTACACCGTATATAAAGATGAACTCAAAATGAATTAACACAGATGTAAGACACTAAATTATAACACAACTAGAAGAAAATAGAGTTAAAAAGCTTGTTGACATTGATCTGAACAATGCTGTTTGAATATGACCACAAAGTATGGGCAATACAAGCAAAAATAAACAAATGGAATTACATCTAACTGGAAAGCTTCTTTGCAGTAGAGGAAACAATCAAAAAATTGAAAAGACAACCTATGGAATAGGAGAAAGTATTTGCAAGCCATACATCTGATAAGGGGTTAATACCCAAGATACATAAGAAATACAAACAACTCAATAGCAAGAAAACATGACTTGATTAAAAATTGGGCAAGGGACTTGAATAGATATTTCTCAAAAGAAGATATTCAAATGGCTAAAAAGACATATGAAAAATGCTCAACATCACTAATTATCAGGTAAATGCAAATCAGAACCAAAAAAATCACCTACATTTTTTAGAATGGTTACCATCAAAAATCAGAAGAGAACAAGTGTTGGTGAGGATGTGGAGAAAATGAGCCCTTACACACTATTGATAAGAATGTAAAAATGAAAAGCAGTGTGGATGTTCTCTAGAAATTTAAAAATAGAACTATCCTGTGATTCAGCAGTTCCACTTCTGAGAACATTTCCAAAGGACACGAAATCACCACCTTGAAAAGCTATCTGCACTCCCACGTTCACTGCAGTGTTATTCACAACAACCAAGATGTGGAAGCAATCCAAGTGCGCACTGACGGATGAATGGATAAAAAATTTGTGGTACAGATATACAGTGAAGTATTAATCAGCCGTAGAAAAGAAGGAAATCCTATCATTTAAGAAAGACTTCATGGATGAATCTGGAGAACATTATGCTAAGGGAAGTATGCCAGGCACAGAAAGATAAATTCTGTGTGATTTCACTTCCATGTGGAATCTAAAAAAGTCGGACTCAGGAAAGCAGAGAGGGAAATGTTAGTGCACAGGTAGGTGGGTGGTGGGGAAAGTGAGGAGATGTTGGTCAAAGGGCACGAAGTTTCAGTTATGCAAGATGAATAACTTTGGAGGATCTAATGTACTGCAAGGTGACTATAGTTAATAATACTAAACTGTATGCTTGAAATTTTCTAGGAGAGTAAATCTTAAATGTTTCCACCCTCCACACACACATGCATACACCAATGTAATTATATGAAGTGATAAATATAGCATAAGCTTGATTATGGTAATTATTTCCCAATGTATCAAAATATCACTTTGCATACCGTAAATATATACATTTTTATTTGTCAATCATACCTCAAAAAACCAGGGGAGGAGAAAATATGTTTAATGTAATTGGCCCAATGATATGGATGACAAATAGACAAAGAAAGAATCTAAAAAAGCACAATTAGAACCCTTTTTACATCTTATTCTTTGTATGAGGTCCTGAAAATGTAGCAGTGAACAAAACCAGCACAGTTACCTTTATGGAGCATTTAGTCTAATTGTAAAATAAGGAGATTGGACTAGGTAATCTCTAAATTCTGCAACTAAATTTATTGCATAATATTTACATAGTGGGGGCATCATGTCTATGAGTTCTTTCTGCTAAGCCCTTGCTCAGGATGTAACCCTTATTTATAACATTGCTTCAGCACAGTAAAGGATTTTCTTTAAGCAGCCAGCTTCATGCTGGTTTCCAGGAATGCACCATGGAAGTGAATGGAGCTAGTGTCCGTCAGCCACACACTCTTGCTCTTCCCTGACTTGGAGCTGCAGGGGAGGCACAGAGGTTTGTGCAGAGTAGCCCATTCGGCAGGGCAGGGGAAAGGGAGAGATCTGGGCCTTCTCAATGCCTCACAGTGGACCAGAGGCTGCCCTTGCCCCACCCCATGTCCAAGGACCACATCTCCCCGGACATAAGTGCCATGCCATTGGCATTGAAAGCCAGAAACAGATGTCAAGTAAAAAGATTGCACACTTCATTCAGGAAGATGGAAGAGAGCCACAAAGCATTTCCTTTCTGCCAGTTTTGCTGCTCAGTATATCACAGATCTATCCGTTTTCCTTTCTCTCACCCACGGCCAGTTTAACCCAAGCCGCCGTCATCTCTTTCTTGGACTCCGACAGTTAACCCCTCACTGTTTCCCTGTCTCTACCTCCTACAATCCCGCCTCCAAAAGACTTCTTCTCTGATTACAAATTAATTCAAAGTGTTTTAACATTTCCAAGTACATGGAGAATTGGGGATTTTTATCCTGTGATTTGTTCTCTCATTTCACTGCACCGTATTGAGAGACATGAGCAAGATGATTCTGGAGTGTTAGTGTCTCTCGGATGTGTTGGTGGCCTCATATGAGATTACTTCTTGAAAATGCTCCATGGAGGCTTGGGGAAAAAAGGTTTATTTTTAATTATTGGGTAAGGCATTCTATGTATATATCTACTACTGATGCTGTTTAAATCTCCTACTGTTACTATTTTTTTTGTCATTTTGCCATTCTGCTAGTTTGTGAGGGAAACACTTTAAATTCTCCCATCGTGAAGGTGGATCTCTCAGCCTTCCCCTGTAACTCTGTCAGGTTTTGCTTTAGATGTCTGAAGGCTATGTTGTTAGATGAATAGGATGTATAAAATTCCCACATTTGTATATTTTCTTGGGAACTGCCCCCTTAGCATCCGGTGATGGCCTCCAAGACCTCTCAGGATTCCAGCCTGCTCGGCTTCTTCCCAGCACTTCGCTCTCCTCCACTAAGGCTTCCTGATAGTGGTGACTCAGACTGGGACGACCTCCCGCTTGCGCACCTGTCAGCCCAGGAAGGTTAGATGAATACACTGACAAACCAATAAACCCCAAATGAGTAGTCAAATAATATTAGTAGTGAGACTTTTTAGGTGTTTTAAGATAGAGTGCATTGATTATGATGGGTCATGTAAGTCCATCAGCTGTAACAAATGTGCCACCCCGGTGGGAGATAATGGGGGAGGCCGTGCATGTGTGGGGATGAGAATATGTAGGAAATCGCTGTACCTTCTGCTCAATTTTGCTTCGAACCTAAACATAAAGTCTAATAATAATACAGCATATCAAAATAAAAAAATTGAGGTACAGTAAGGCCAGTAGATAGGATATGGTGGCCATTGAAATGATAATTTTCACAGTTCTCAGAAGAGGGAGCAGGCCATGCCATGGGGGGCCATGGAGGGCACACAGAGAAGCACCAGGGTCAGTCAGGGGCCAGAAGAAGCAAAGGGAAAAGTGGGGAAGAAGAGCCTTTGTTGTGGTTTCCCGGGGTAAGAATGGGCAAGGCAGGGCAAATAGTTTGAATAGGCTAGTTTGAATATCAGCAGGCTCTTGGCATAGGGGCTGTCCGTCCTTGTCTAGGGCCTGGCCCAGGGGTGACTGGGGCAGATAGACAGTGGTTGGGAGTGGAATGTGAGAACCTGATAAAGGAGGTGGTTGGGGTGGGGTGTTTGGGCTCTGTATTTGTTAGTTTGCATTGATGAGTGGGCTGGTGAGCAAGTTGTTTTACTAGGAACTGGGTGGGGCAGTCCCTCTGGATCAACAGACCCCAGAAGTCAAAGCACCAGAGTACAGGGGAAAAAGAGGTATGGTTCAGTAGGTTGTATTCAATAGGGCACTTGACATATGCCAGGCTTTATGTTACCTGAACCCCAGCCACTCCAGGAGGTTAGAGATGAGGAAACGGGTCCAGAGATGTGAAGCAACCTTCCCCAGGCCGCAGAGCTAGTCAGACATCCGGTCTGACCCCAAAAGCAGTTTTCTAAGTAATTTCCAAAGAAGTTCCAGTATTAATTCTACCAAAGAAGGGGGAGTGACTCATATTGCAGATCTTGACCTTGACCTTGACCTTAATGGCCTAGGCAATCCCTCTCCCATTTCTGATCTCCAACATATGAACATTCCCTTGTCTCACTGGGACCTGCATGACCCAGGGCCCTGCTTCTGGTTTCTTACCATGGGCTATCCAAGGGCCAGCCCAAGCAAGATTTCCACCCACAAAGCCAGTGAGCAATGAGGTCGGGGTCCTTTTGGTCAAGCAGAGAACAAAATGACCAAGCTCATAGGCTTCTAAGGCCATCATTGCCATCATCACCAAGTTTCAGGCCCCAGCAAGGTTCCCTACAGCCATACTCACCCACTGGTGTACTCAGAGCAGCACTGGCTGGCCTGTTTGGATTCTGTCCAGAGCACCAATGCCATCAACCCTGGACCCTACTGATTTCACAGCCATCCACATCTCCTGTCTACCACCTCAAGCCACCTCTCTCCCAAGGCCCTGCAAAGAGTGGCCCAGAGAAGGGTATCCCCAGCCCCCACTCCTACCACAGCTCTGGGCCTGCTGAAGAGCAGGTGGATTTCTTTAAGAAGGATTTTTCCTCAGATGCCACAGCTGAGGCTCAGACATGCATTGTCAAAGGCTGGTGTGGCTCACTAGCGAGTGCTGCACAGCAGGGCCACTTAAGTCTGGAACGCCTGGGTGAAGAGAAACCTGGCAGCAGAGAGAAGAGAAGTGAGCATTCAGAACATCAGCCTCTGCCGCTCCCACTCCTCTGGAGGCTAAAGATGCCTGTCCTCACCCACCCTTAACAGCCAGGACCTGCACTGCCCATGCTTGCCTTTCCCATTCCAGGTCAAGTGTCTTCCTGGGAGGCACGGATCCCATCCTTTAGGCCTAGTCTAGGTTGCCTGATTTTTAGTGATGGACCTGGAAGAGATCCTAGAAATAATAAAACTGAACTCTCTGGTTTTATAAACAAGGAAGTCAAGGTGTGGAGAGCTAAAGGCTGGTCCAAGGCAGGAGACAGAGTAGGTTGCACTGTTTAGATACCTCAGAAGTGGACAGCGCAAAACCACCAAAGCCAGGTGGTCTAGATTGCATGATGGCAGAAGCATCAGTGCAGTGGGTGGCAGTGGGTCTGATGGGTGCAGAAATAGTGAGGGTCACAAATGGTTATTGTCATTTTAAACCACTGATTGTTGGGGTGATGTGTATATAACCAGTGTATCTGGGATCACTGTATTCAAAAGTCCTCAAAAAAAAAAAAAAAACTGGAACATTCCCCTTCCTATGGTGAATATATTCTGGAAAGAGCTGCAGGCTCCTGCAGGAAGGACTAGAGGAAGATCTATTCCATACACTTGCTGATGTTGCAGGTCCTCCCTTCAGGAAACTTGCCTCCTCTTGTATTGGTCCCTGGGTCTGAAAGCAAGTTTAGTCCTGCATATTGGGACAGGGAGAGCCACTTCCAGTGTGGCTCACACCAGCCTCCTGCTCAATTTCTCATGATCTCATTTAGTCCAACTCAAGCATTACCCAACTGGTTTCCTGTCTGCCTTGCTACTAGGAACTTCATGGCCATTGCCACGGATCTCTGTGAGTCAGGGTCCCCATCAGCTCTTCTGTTCTTGCTACCCATTACGGTACTTATTTACCTCTGATGTTTAAGTGCTGCTACAAGGACTCAGAAGTATGGACTTCTGTCATGTGTATTCATGTGGGAATCCAGTTCCAGAATAGAATCTCTTCCCATCAACCAGGGCCCAAAGGATAGTTGCTGGTGAGCATCTCAGTGGTTCTCAGCCCTCCTTGTCTTATGTGATAAGTCCAGTCAAACACTGTCACCACTCTGAAGAATGTTGACCCTTGCTCAGTGCCATACTAGGGCATTTCCAGCACCTCCACCTCACTGACTGTGGGTCATCCTTTTTCCGAGTTTTGAGAAGTCATTCTAGCAGGTTATAGGACCTGCTTTGGGAGCCCTTGCCTGGTTGCTAACTCCAGAGTCATGGAAGTATGGCACTATCAGTAAAGTCCTCCCCACCCAGCCTTATATTCCTTCTGCCTTGGTCCTCATGGCCTCCCTCCATGATTCAGTCCCAAGCATGTCCTACCCAGTCCGACCCCCATGTGTGAGGCAGGACCTGCAACCCATGGGAGTGTACCCCTTTCTACCAGCAGCAGGGAGAGTGCTGCCCTGCTCAGGCCAGGCTGTGTCTGGGCCATGGTTCCTGGCTTGAAGCCTTCATGTGGGAAAGCAGGAGAGTTCTTGGAAGAAACACAAGTCATCTTGAAGTCATCTGTCCCAGGTGAGTCTTCTGCACAGTCTGTAGGCAAGAGGAGAGTGCTCTCCCCCAGCCACACGAAGGACGCCATTCCTGCCGGTTCCAAAGGTTTGAGGGATCAATTTCATCTACCTAAAGGTCCCATCACAGATCTCCAGTCTCTACTCCTCCCCTAACAGGGTCCTGAGTTTAGCAGAGGAAACCTGCTGGGTCTCGTGCCTCCACCACCTTTGCGACTGAATTCAGGGCTGGCTTTCAGCATCCCCCTCTGGCTTGGAGATGAGGGAACCTTCTGTGATGGCTTCTGGCTTTCATGTTGTGCCTTGCACTGATCATTGCCTCACCTGAGCTGTTGTTTTCTTTCTTCTGAGTTTCTGTGGCAATTACAATCCATCCTTAAAATGGTTATTACTCGGATATCTTCAGTCACAAGACCTACTGCGTAAGCCACTGCATCTTCCCCTCTGCCTGTAGCCCATCTCGATCCACACTAGGTAAGTGTGGCTTGATCACAGCCATAGTAAGTGTGATTCCACAGCACCCTGGAAGTTCTCACCACCAGCAAGTAAGGGATGAAACTCCAGGATCCAGTCCTGAGATGTGCTTCTGAAGCCTCTCTGCGCACCGATGGTCTCAGTCTTGTAGACTGAGAAATGTCAACATCATTGGCATAAGTCTGTAGGCTCTTAATGTAATAACTTCAAAGGGGAACCACTGATGGGAGTTCTGGTTGCCTAAAAGAGTTACACAATTTCAGTCACACTCACACGTTAACAACCCATGAGGTGTGGTGGGCACACATGTCATGCCCTGGAATAGCTGTTCTGAAATAGAACTCTACCTTCAAGGGAAATCTAATACAGAAGTCCAATGTTACACAAAACTTGGGCTGACTGGATTAAAACAAGGTAGGGTGGCCTTATCTCTCTGGTTACCCGCTAGTTAGCCTGGTCCTTGGAAACTGAGAGCCCCATAGCCCACTTAGAAAATTAGCAACTTAAAGAAAGCTGTAAAAAATTAATTCTAAAATGTTGCTTGACTAGGGAAAGTGGCTTGGTGAGCCGAAGAGGAAAAAAGGTAATCAATGCAGAGGAGCAATAATTCATTACTAGAAAAAAGTGCAACCAATTAAAATAAGATTAATTATATTTAAAAATTAATCATAGTTACATTCCTGGAGTGCAGAAGTATAGATGCAATTTGTTTGAAAACATGAACAAATATTCCCACCCACACTTAAACAACAGCAGGTGTCATAGCAGAGGTATGAGTCTCCTCAACAAACATGGTTCATGTTAAAAAACAGCAGCCCACAGCTCATGAAAATTTGTGAAAAAAAAAAAAATTTCCACCCTGACTGGTGTAGCTCAGCAGATTGAGCATGGGCCTGCGAACCAAAGGGTCACCAGTTCAATTCCCAGTCAGGGCACATGCCTCTGTTGCAGGCTGGGTCCCCAGTAGTGGGTACGTGAGAGGCAACCACCCATTGATATTTCTCTCCCTCTTTCTCCTTCCCTTTCCCGCTTTCTAAAAATAAATAAATAAAATCTTTTTTAAAAAACCCAACCATTTCCTGTTTTCCACATAGAGCCTCAAGGGTGGAAGGGGTGGGGCAGGCAGCCTCAGCAGCACAGATACAAGTGGTCACTAGCGGTTCCTTTGGAGGGGTGTTTTTTCAATGTGAGGGGAACTGGTGACACTCTGGTTCACCCAGGGTGCACAGGCCTTATCGCCGCCTCCCCACCAGGCATGTGAGTCCCTGGAGACAAGCATTTTTTTATTGACTTTCGTGAAAACAGAAGCATTTCAGGCAGACTGGGAGTAGAAATTGAGACCAAATAACCTTGAGAGACACAGACATTCAATTAGAATCATGAGATTGATTTGTCAGAGTGCCCAGGTGGGATGCAGAGTGAGGCAGGAAGAGTTCAGTCCTTGGAACTTGGCCCAGGGGCAAAAATGTTGGCTTTCTAATTTGCCTGCAGTGCCTTATGATCCCAGGTGATAAAATAATGCAAATAAGAGTAACAGCATTGAGTACTTAACCTTGTGCTAAGTGCTTACTATGCGTTCCTCTCTTTAATCTTCACAAGAGCCTTCACACAAGCCAGGTGCTTAGTCCCATTTTACTGTCAGCCAAGGAGCCCGAGATCCTAAGGAGCCAGAGCGGCCTAACTCACAGGCAGTCAGTGGCTGGGCTTCTTTGATGCTAACCCAGTTCTTATGATTCCTGGGCCTGTTTTCTTGACCTTTGCACCATGCTGCTTGCTACCCTGGACGGCAGACTCTGATAGCTTACCTTTTTTACTGTGGGAAGTGGAAAGCAGCTGAGGAGGAAAACATTGTCCCTGTTCTTTAGCATTTAAACCTTTAAACCCCCACACAAGGATGCAGGTGTCGGGCATGAACAGACCACCTACCCATCCTGCTCACAAACTTCACTCTGCCTCCACAGGAACCCCGGAGGGGCATGTGAGGGGTGACTGGTGATAGTGGGCCATGGGCAGGAGCTCCAGTGGGCCCCACCCACTTCTCTCCAGCCTCCCAGGTCACCACCTCGCTTCTGGCTATTTACCTCTTGGCCTTCTCAGAACACACGGCAAAGTAAATAGCCACGGAACCCCTACGAACACATGGGTTTTACTACGCTCTTCCTGCTTTCGAGACTTTGAATACATTCATATGTTTCTCGTAAATGCTAAAGATAAGGCATGGAATGCAGCTCTTATCCTCTCCCTCCCTTCCTCCAATTTTTAGTCCTCTTAATACAGGAATGGGCCAGGCTCCACCCATTACAGCTGAATGCGCTACCATAAAAATTTGAAAAAATCCAAACCATCTTGCCAATATCCTCAGAAACTGAGACTTTCCACTGGGAGTGAAGAATGTTCTGCATTCTACTTTTAGGTGTAAAAAAAAAATAAAAGGGGGAGGGAAAAACAGTTAAACAAAACATTCATTCCTGTTCAAAGAATTAAAAAAAAATTAATAGCAGCTTCTGGGCTTCAGGTCAAAGCAATACTGTGAGTTTACCCTTTGAATCTCCCCTCACTTCCCAAGTATGCCTGTTATGTGGGTGAATTTTTCTTTATGTAAAAACAACAGGGCCACAGTTAAAACCCAAATATGCCCCCAAACTAGAAAGTGAGCAGACATGCATTGGTGAGTATTGACGTTACAAGTCTGTGGGGCTCCAGGCACAGGAGGCCTGAGCTCAGTTATGGCAGGAAGCAGGACTGCAAGCTTCTCTTTCCCGGTGGGGAACCGAACCTCGTTCCTGACACAGTGAGGCAGGGAGGGCAGAGCATGGCAGGGGTTGCAGCTCGTCCTCACAGCTGGGGAGGAGCAGAGAAAGGCTTCACCTGCGTGAATCTATCCCCAGGGATCAGAGCCCCTACAAGGTGTACCAGGTGGGTGAGTGGAGGTAAACACAAAACCAGGGAGAGAGAGCTCAGGAACTGCCCGGTCCAGACTGGCCTGCCAACCAAAGTTCTTGATAAAGGACTCTGGGTGGGTAGCTCTAAGAAGTGCTCCCGCAAACTCAATAATCAACAGAGAAACCTACTATCTGCGAATTTAGGTAACAGAGGTAACCTGAAAAGGAATTTCAAATGAGCATATTTAAGCCTTGCAGGACACCAAAAACATTAACAAGACTGTGCAACAAAACTAGGAAGCAATAAAGCAAAAAAATATATATATAGGGAAAAGAACCAATTAGGAATCTTGAAAAAGAGAAATAAAACAATAGAAATAGCAGCTTGTACAGATACCCTCAGTTCAGTACACATTCACCAATCTCTCCTACACAATTTCATGCTCAGAATGGGAGCCAAAGATGCTTGGGCATTTTAGAGGAAGTCTCAAGTGAGTGTGGGCGTAAAGGGGGACAGGGAGGGAGAGAGAAGACGAGAAGCAGAGGCATTGGAAAGAGGTGAAGATAGTGAAGATGGTGGCACCTTGGAGACCCCCCAACCCCGCCCCCCAGCACTATTTAACCTCCCAGAGCTCCACAGCCTTATCTGCACAATGAGGATGATTATGACCACAATAGAGTTGTAGTGTTGTGGTGAAGATGGTGGACTTTTTTTTAACTTTATTTTTATTGTTCGCACTATTACAGCCACCTCCATATTTCCCCCTTTGCCTACCTCCACCCAGGCCCCTGCTCCCGGCCCCCGCAAGCCTCACGCTGTTGTCGGTGACTATGGGTCATGCATACATGTTCCTTGGCTAATCCCTTCACCTTCTGTCATCCAGTCCCCCTCCCCACTCCCCTCCGACAGCTGTCAGTCTGTTCCATGTGTCCATGCCTCTGTTTCTATTTTGTTCTTCAGTTTATTTTGTTTATAAGTTCCACATATAAATGAGATCATTTATGTAACCCTTAGAGTAACTCATCAAGGAAGGAAAGTATGTCAACACTTTGTTTTAAAAATTGCATTTTTAAATAATAAAAAAAATATGGTACCTTCCACGTCACCTGCCTTTGTCATCAGAGTAGTGCACTCTCTGTGTTCTGGTCATAGAAATGTCCTTTAGATAGGTCACTCTTGACTCCTGCTAATAGAGGCTTTTCTCGGCCTCTGAGCACTTCCTCCTCTTTCGAAGGCTGCGGCCCACAGGGCCCCGGTGAGTCAGAGTCAGATGGCCACACGGATGCTTCACTGGCTCGCTAGACAGAAGAAAAATGTTTCAAAATGACTTAATCCTTTTACTCCTAGAGTCTTCCTTCTAAGTGCTCCCTCTTAATTCAATAAAAACTTATCTGTGTTAATAAATGTCTGTGTTTGCTCCAGCCTTGGAGTTTGTTTCATCTGATCAGCCAGGTGCCTGCGTCTGCTCCCACGCCCACAGCGCTGTGGCTGACTGTGCGCAAGGGCTCGTTTCCAGTAGCCGATGCCCTCTGGTCTCAGGAAAAGAGAGAGCCCTGATTAAATAAAACAGCAGAATTAGATCTTCTGACATGAATAGAACCAGAAACACCTGTGCATGATTGCCTAGAGCGGTGTCAGCGACCCCAGGCAGAGCAGGGTTAATTTGGAGAATTCCACATACCCAGGTGGCCCTGGCGCCAGAACCAGAGAAACTGCCGTAACAGAAGGACATCGCTGGACAATCTTTCTCTTCCTTCCTTACTTACTTGCGACTGTTTAAAAATTATAAAATATCTCAAACCCCTGAGACAATAGATGTTAACATTTTGCCAAATTTATATCAGGTCAACTCTCTAAGAAACAAAATGGTGTTGATATGACTAGAACCCCACCCTGAAACTCCCCCCACACACTCTCTCCAAAGACAGCTACTGTCTTGAAGTTAACATTCATGTTTTATTTAATTTTTTTGCAATATATGCATTAGGTAGTCATAAACTTCGAACTATTATGTGTTTTAAAACATGTTAATGGTATCTACACCATTTTGTGTCTTGCAGTTTTCACTCATTATTATGTATTTGCAATTTCATTTATTTTTCTCTGCAGACAGTGATAGGCTGCCTACAATAAACCATACACCCCAGACAATGGGGTGGTAGGAGTGAAAAAACAAGGGCAGGGATATAGAACCCCTACCCTCACAAGGCAGACAGTAAGAAAGATAAATAAGTACACACTATGATATATATGAAATAGAGTGTGCATGAAAAATATACTGTGGCAATGGTAAATCCAAGGGGAACATTTAAGGAAGAAAAGGGATAGGAAGTGTGTTTGGGGGTGGGTGGCGAGGTTGGCAATTTAGACAGATCCTGCGTTTCTGGTTAAAGAGTGGGCGGTATTACCCCTGGTGCAATAACTCTTACGCAGGGGGCTGACCGCTCCTTTGGGAACTGCTGAGTCATTGCCTATGCACAACTTCAAACTCATGTGCACCCCACTTCCCTCTGAGACTATATTAACACACAGCCCCACCAGCAGCGATCGGAATACCCATTCTTGTAAATTCTTATGTAAGACTTCTACATTTTGCCTTCCTGAGCAGTATACTTGTTGCCATTTAAATTTGTTTTTTATTTGTTGATTTGAGAGAGAAAGAGGAAGGAAGAGAAAGAGAGAGAGAGAGACAGGATCATCGGTTTGTTGTTGCACTTATTTATGCATTCATTGGTTGCTTCTTGAAAGTCCCTGATGGGAGATTGAACCCCTAGCCTTGGTGTGTATCACGACAATGCTCCAACCAGCCGAGTTACCCAGTCAGGGCTTGTTGCTTTTTTAATTTTTATTTCCCGGATCTCCATATTGGTCCCTTTGATTTCCTTTCGGGAATTGTCTGTTCACATCCTTCACTCTATTTTCTATGGGAGTGTTTGTCTTAATTTTATTCATTTATATGATTAATCCTTTGTCACTTACAGGGATTGCAGATATAATCTCCCTCTCTGTGGCTTGTCTTTTTATTTTCTCTGTGGTATCTTCTGCTATATAAGACTGACACTAATCTCATCCAATGATCAAGCCTGTCTATTGTCATTCGTTCTTTTTGTTTCTTGAGAACAGCTTGCCTACCCTAATGTTGTGAAGTGTATGGCTGTATTTTTTCTAAGTTTTACAGCTTTTCATACAAGTCTGAAATTTGTGACTAAGAAAGATGACATTGTTTTTTCTAGAGAGAGCCAGCTAATTGCCCCAGCACTAATTATTAAATAGTCCATGTCATCTCTGTTGATTTTACTGAGTATGGGATCTGCTTCTGAACTGATAACCTGTCCGACTGGTCTGTGCATCTGTCCCTTTCCAGCTCCACTACTGTCTTTGTCATCACAGCTTTATGATAAGTCAGTGTCTGCAATAACCTCCCCACTAACAGTCTTCTGAAAAACTCCCTTTGCTCCTTTTGCTGTTCTGGGCCTTTCCTATTCTACCATAATAATTTAGTATCAATTTGGAAAATTCCCAGTCAGGAGTAGAATTGCATTGCAGTTATAAACTAATTTAGGAGAATCATTAACTTTATGACATTGAGCCTTTCCATCATGATGATATCTCTTCACTTATTTAGGTCTTGTTTGATGACTTTTGATAAAATTTATAATTTTCATAAAAACCTATCATATTTTTGCCATATTATGTACTATTGCTATTTGTTGGTACCTGTAATTGCACTTACTAATTTATTGCTGGTGTACAGAAGAACAGGTTTTGTACGCTGATCTTATATCTAATGTAACTTGCTGAATTCTCCTATTTATCTGCAGTTTAGTTAGCTTATCTAATTGTTTATTTGTTTTTTAATTGTCAGAGTTCTTCTTCTTTCTACAACAGAGTTTGTAACTATAGATGTCCTTATCTTGATATTGATTTGAGAAGGAATGCTTCCAACATTTTATCAGTGACAATAATGTTTACTGTAGATTTTTGGTAGGTGATTAGGTTAAGGAAATGTTCTATTTATAGTTTAAGGATTTTCATTACAAATAGGTTTTGAATTACACACAATTTATTTTCTGCAGCTATTTAAATAATGGCGTTATTTTCTCCTTTAATCTGTTAATGTGGTGAGTTACTCTTGTATTCTTGGAAAATCTTAGAATTTGGTGTTGATGTATTTTGTGTATTTCTGGGCTTATTTTGCTAAAGTTTTATTTAGAATTTTTTATCAGTATTCGTAAGTGAGATTGTTCAATGCTTTTCTTTATCTTACTCTTCTCTGAGTTTTGGGATAAAGAGTATACTAATCTTATGAAATGAGTAGAGGGGGTCTTTCCCTTTCTTCCTATAGTCCATGAGCAACTGGCAGGAAATAGAAAGTGTTTGCCCCTCAGAGTGTAGGTACCGCTCATTGGGTTTTGTTTGGGTAAAGGAAGCTGCTATTCAACTTCAAATTCACTTTCTTTATGGGTTGAGGATTAGTTAGGTTTTCTATCTATTATCGAGTAGGTTTTTGTAAACTTACAAAAGTTTTTCTAGGAAATTGCCTATTTAATCTCAACTGTCATATTTTTGTTCGAGGGATCTGCTTAAAAATTCTAAAATGTCAGCCACATGGATATGAAGGGTTTTTTCCCTAGCTAAAACTTGCTTGAGATTTATTTATTCTACTAGATTATTTTTTTGAAGAACCACCTATTAGATTTATCAATATTTTCGGTTCTATCTTTGTTAATTTATGTCATCTTGATTATTTCCTTTCTTAGTAATTCTTTTTATTTAATATATTGCTCTTTTTTCCTAATAATTATATTACTTCAGTTGTATTATATTCATTTAAAGGTGTGAATTTAACTTTTAAACTGCTTTAGTTATATCCCACAAGTTTGGTTAATTTAATTTTCTAAGTTTTAGTATAACTTTTTTTACCATTAATTACTTATTGTTTTCTTGTGGTGTTTAATTTCTTTCCTTTCTTTTTTTGATGTAGAGAACATGGGGTATAGTTTATTAAATGTTTAATATTTTTGAGATTTTTAAATGTTTTTAAAAATTATATGTGTGAGTGAAAGAATGCGTATTTTCTAATTGTTGTATGTGAGGGTCTCTCTCTATATAGATATAGATACCTCCGGTATATAACCTTTTAAATTATACTATTTAAATCCCTATATCATTTTAATTTTTGCATATTATACCTATCAACTACTTGTGAATATCTCCTTATAGTTCTGTCCATTTTGTCTTTATATGATTTTAGGACTATGTTATTAGGTACTTAAATTTTTAGGATTATGTCTTGCACTGAATTTTTCTTTTATCGTGAAATAACATGTCTCTTTATTCCTAATAGTACTTTTTGCCTTAAAATGTATCTTATTTGTTATTCATATAGCTTTAGCAATTTAATTAGTATTTGTCTTTACTGTGAACATTTCTGTGTCATTATGTTTTAAGTATGTTTCTTGTAAACAGCATAGAACAGGATTTTTAAAAATCCAGTCCGAGCCTCTATATTGTAACTGGTGATAAAAATACATTAAAATGCATCACATTAGTAAAATATTTGGATTTACCTTTATCACTCTTATTTTTCATTATACTTATTCTCATTTGAGACAAACAAAAGCTGACAGAATTCATTTCCAGAACACCTACACTGCAGAAGCATTAAAGGAACTTCTTTAGGCAGAAGGAAAATGATACCAGATGGCAATTTGGATGTAAAATGAAGTGAACCATAATGGTAAATAAGTGGGTAAATATAAAGGGCTTTTTCCCATGTTTTAAATTTCTTTTATTGATTAATTTGCTAATTAAAGTGAAAGTATTAACAATGCATTATGTGTTTTATAATATGTAGGACAATAATAGCATAAAGGATGGAAAGGGGAGGTGTGAGGGTACTGTTGTAAAGGCCCTACCCACATGTGAAGTAACTTAACATTATTTGAAGATAGATATTTATAAGTTAATGATGTACACTATAAACCTTAGACAACTACTAAAAAAAAGAAGCATATATAATTAGTCAATAGTGCAAATAAGATGCAATCATTAAAAATATTTAATTTACAAGAAGGCAGATAAAGAGAAAAAAGAAACACAGAAAAGAATAGAAGAGAGACTTCCAGTCAAGATGGAAGTGTAGGCAAACATGGCTCACTCCTCACACAACCATGGAAAAAATTACAGCTAAACTACAAAACTATCACCTGGAATATACAGAAAATTGAGCTGTAGGGAAGTCTGACAACCAAGGAATTAAAGAAGTTACATTCACCCAGATGGGTTGGAGGGGCGGAGATCCAAAGATGTGCAGAGATGCACAGAGATGAGGAGACAGGGAATGGGTAGTCCCACACCCACGTGTGGTGGATAAAAATCAGGAGGAGTACCTCAGGAGCAAGGGATCCTAGCCCCAGGCCAAAACACCCAGCCAGGGTTCCAGTGACAGGAGGATAAGTTTGCATAACTTCTGCCTGTAAAAACTAGTGGGGGTTGGGGCAGTGGAAGAAACTGGGATTCTCAGGCATCTCCACTTAAAAGGCCCACGATGGACTTAGGACTTATGCAGACTCACGCTCTCTGGGCTCTAGCACTGGGATAGCAGCTAGAACCGCACCAGTGGCATACAGGGAGAAACTGAAGTATCTGGCATCAGGGCAAGTGATGGGGTACAATTCCTCCTGGACAAAACTCCAGAAATGAGGCAGTAGCTGTGTCTCCTTTTTGGGCCCTGCCCTACAAAGAGACACAGAATGTGACAGCATATCAGAGACTCCATCAACCTGGTTCACATGGGTTGCCCCATCCAGACAATTACCTAAGGCTCTGCCCTATACAACTTACCAGTGTGCTTTTCTACAATAGGCCATGCTACTAAGACAGGGATTCAAAGCAACTCTACCTAATACATAGAAACAAACACAAGGAGACTGCCAAAATGAGGAGATAAAAAAATAAGGCCCAAGTGAAAGGACAGAACAAAACTCCATAAAAATAACTAAGCAAAATGGAGATAAGCAATTGATCAGATGCAGAATTCAAAACACTGGTTATAAGGATGCTCAAGGAACACATTGGATACTTCAACAGCATAAAAAAGACCCAGGCAGAAATGAAGATTACAGAAAGCGAAATAAAGAAAAATTTACAGGGAACCAACAGTGGAGTGATGAAGCTGAGATTCAAATCAATGATTTGGATCATAAGGAAGAAAAAAATGTTTAATTGGAAACAGCAAGAAGAATAAAGAATTAAAAGAAAACTAGGATAGGCTAAGAAGTCTCTGTGACCATTTCAAATATACCAACATTCGAATCATAAGGGTGCCAGAAGGAGAAGAGAAAGAGCAAGAAATTGAAAACTTATTTGAATAAAATAATGAAAGAAAACATACCTAATTTGGTGAAGGAAATAGACATACAAACCCAGGAAGCTCAGAGAGTCCCAAACAAGGTGGACACAAAGAAGTACATATCAAGACACATCATAATTAAAATCCCAAAGGTTAAAGATAAAGAGAGAATCTTAAAATCAGCAAGAGAAAAGCAAAGAGTTACCTACAAAGGAGTTCCCATAAGACTGTCAGTTGATTTCTCAAAAAAACTTTGCAGGCTAGAAGGGACTGACAAGAATTATTCAAAGTGATGAAAAGCAAGGACCTACAACCTAGTTTACTCTATCCAGCAAAGCTGTCATTTAGAATGGAAGGGCAAATAAAGTGCTTCCCAGACAAGGTAAAGCTAAAGGAATTCATCCTCAGCAAGCCATTGTTATATGAAATGTGAAAGGGACTTAAAGTTTAAGAAAAAAAGATCAAAACTATGAACACTAAAATGTCAATAAATTCACAACTATCTACAACTGAATCTGAAAAACAAACTAAGAAAACAAGCAGCACAGAAACAGAATAATAGATATGGAGGTCATTTGGAAGGTTATCAGCTGGGAGTGGGAAGGTGGAGAATGAGAGAAAAGGTGCAGGAATTAAGTACAAATTGGTAGGTACAGAATAGACAGGGGGATGTTAAGAACAGTATAGGAATTGGAAAAGCCAAAGAACTTATATGCATGACCCATGGACATGAACTAAGGGGGGATTGCTGAAGGGCATGGTGGGGGATGCCAGGTGGAGGGGGCAAAAGGGAAAAACTTGGGACAACTGTAATAGCATAATCAATAAAATGTATTTTTAAAAAGAAAAGATGGAACAAACAAAAAAGAGATAAATCTAATGACCTAATTATATATATTAAATGTATTTGGTCTAAACACACAGTAAAAAGGCTGAGATAGTCATATTGGGGGAAAAGAGGAAGACTAAATTACATGTTGTCTACAGAAAACCCAGTTTGTGTATAATGACACAGATAGATTAAAAATAAAAGGATGAAAAAGATATGCCATGCAAACAGTGATCAAGAGTAAAATTGGAGTGGTTGTGTTATTATCAAACAGAATAGGTTTCAGAGAAAATATATTATCAGAGATTATACGAGATAAAGAGGCACATTTCATAATGATAAAGAAGTCAATTCATGCTAAGGCTATAATAAAACTAAATGTGAATGCACCCATTAGCAGAGCTTCAAAATACATGAAGCAAAAGCTAGCAGAAGTGAAGGGAAAAATGGACAAGTTCACAATAACAGTTGGAGATTTCAACACTCCTTCCTCAGTAATTGCTAAAACAAATAAAAAATCAGTAATTATCAGTAAGTATTCTAATACATAACAACACTATTGACCAACTTGATCTAATTGATCATTTATAAATGACTGATCACTTTGATCTACCCAACAATAATAAGATTATACATTCTTTTAAAGGGTACAGAGGTCGTTCACCAAGATAAACCATATTCTGGGCCATAGCACAAGTCTCAATAAGTTTAGAACAATTAGAATCCTATGAAACACCTTATCTGAACAATATATTTCTTCACATACCCAGAAATAAATAACAAAAATATATTTGGAACATTACCAAATATTCAAAAATTTAGGAACACTTTTAAATAACACATAAGTCAAAGAAAAAATATTTTAAACTAAATGAAAATGAAAACACAACAAAACAAAATTTATGGAATACAGCCAAAGCAGTGCTTAAAGGGAAATTTGTAGTATTAAATGCTTATATTAAAAATAAAATATCAAATCAGTTAATTATGTGTCCACTTTAAACCCAAAGTAAATAAAAGAAAATTAATAATAAAAGTAATGGCAAACATCAGTGAAATAGAAATTTTAAAAATTAAAATAAAGAAAATCAATGAAGCCAAAAGCTGGTTATTTGAAAAAATCGATAAACTGGTAAGCATTTAGCTAAACTGATCAGAGGGAGGGAGGGAGGGAAGACAAATTAACCAATGTCGTAAATTAAAGAGAAGCTATCACTACAGATCTAGCAGCATTAAGGGGCAAATAAGACACTATTATGAAGAATTTATACCAATGTATTAGACAACTTAAATGAAATGGACAAATTCCTTGAAATACACAATTTTCCAAAGCTCCCTAAAAAACAAAGGTAACCAAAACAGTGTAATATTTGTTCACTTTTAATTAAATTTTTAGTTATAAATCTTCTCACAAAGAAAATTCCAGGCCCAGATGCCTTCACTTGTGAATTCCACTACATTTCTGAGAAATAAATAGTACTCACTCTACACAAACTTTATCAACCAGATAAAGGGCATGTATGAAAACCTGGAACTATTATCACCTTTAATGATGAAAGACTGAATGATTTATCCCTAAGATTGGGAAGAAGACAATAAGGTTCACTCTTACTACTTCTATTCAATATTTATTGGGGTATTTAGCCAAGGAAATTAAGCAACTAAAAGAAATAAAATACAGAGAGATAATATGATCATCTGGGTAGAAAAACCTAAAGAATCTATTTTAAAAAGTTGCTAGAAATAATAATTTTAGCAAAGTATCAGGATTAAATGTCAACGTACAAAATATAAGAACTAACTATTGGAAATTAAAATTGATAAACAATATTATTTATAGTGGCATCAGAGTATATGAAATACTTAGGGAGAGATTTAATAAAATATTTTCAAGAGAAATGCACCAAAAACTACAAAACATTGCCAAGAGAAAATAAATACGACCCAAATATTGGAAAGGTACACTATGTTCCTGGATCGATATTGTTAAGATGTCAATTCTTTCTGAATTTGGCTGCAAATTCAAGGCAATTCCAATAAAATCACAGAGACTTTTTGTTTGGAAATTTATTAGCTGATTTGAACATTTATATAGGCATGCAAAGTACCTAGAGTAGCCATAGCAATTTTAAAAAGGAACAAGTTGGTGTAAAGACATGATTGAGTATAGCAAATAACACATGTACTATTGACAAAGGACAGACATATAGATGAAATTAATAGGGTTCCTGAAAATAGACCCACAAGTATATGATCAATTAATTTAAGAGAAAATTACCAAAGTAATCTAATGGTGCAAGATAGTTTTTTGAATAAATAATGCTAGAACAACTGGATATCCAAATATGAAAAAATTAAACTTACCTTACACCTTATACAAAAATTAATCTGAAATGGATCACAGAACTAGATGTAGGCCCCAAACTATAAAATTTCTAGAAGAAAATGTTTATAGCCTAACATAAGACGAAATGTTTATAACCTTGGGTTAGGCTAAGACTTCTTAGTTAAAATACAATAAGCAGAACCATTCAAGAAATACTTCAACAATTGGATTTTATCAAAATTAAAAACTTTTGCTTTACAAAATAATGTGTTAAAAAATTAAAAAGGAAGCCAAAGATTGGGAAAGATATGTCTAAAATGTTTATTTGTTCTAGATTTACATTCAGAATATGTAAAGAACATTTACCATTAAGAAAAGATAATGAGCCAATAACAAGTAAAAAGCAATTTGAATAGATACTTTATAAAAGAAAATGTAAAATGGCAGATAAACAAATGAAAATATGCTCAACATCATTAATCACTAGGGAAAAGCAAATTCAAACCACAATAAGATACCATTGATGACATGCCACTAGAATGGCTGGAATTAAAAGCACTGAGCACACTATAGTAGGCTGACTAATTGCCACCCCTCACCAAATGTCTGTGTTCTAATCCTTGGGACATGCGAACGTGTTACCCTACATAGCAAAAGGGGCTTTGCAAGTACAATTAAGGGTTCAGATGTTAGGATGGCAATATTATCCTAGATTTTCTGCGTGGGCCCAATGTAGTCACATTAGTCTAAAAATGGAGAGCCCTTCTCTTTACGATGGGCGATGAGTAAGATGTAATGTGACAAGGACTGGCCTACAATTGATAGCTCTGAAGTTGGAGGGAGAGAGCCAGAAACCAATCAACTTACAGCAAATAAATGGATCCTCCCTCAAAGCCTCCAGTGAGACTTTTAACCTAATAAATACGTGTTGCTTAAGCCACTAAATTTGTGGTCATTTGTCACGGGAGTATACCAAGTACAGGTGAAGCTGTGGAACAGTTGGAACTCTTAGACATCACTGCCAAAATTTAAAATGGTGCGGCCACTTTGGGAAATAGTGTGGTAGTTTATTGTAAGTAAACAAATTGGCCATGCAACCCAGGAATATCATTCCTAAATGTTAGCCCACTAGAAATGAAAACACATGTCCACACAAAGACTTTTTATAATCTTCACTGCAACTTTACTCACAATAGCTAAAATCTGGAAAAACAGAAATGTCCATCAACTGCTAAATGAGTAAAGAAAATGTGATACTCTCACCAACAAAAAAGGAATAAACTAATGATATGCGCACAACAACATGGACGCATTTCAGAAAGCATCATGTTAAGTGAATGAAGGTGGGTCCCCAAAAAAGCAGTTCATGCTGTGTGATTGTATTTATACAAAATTCTAGAAAAATCAAACTATTGCTACTACAAATACATCATAGGGTAGAAGAAGGAGATTGACTAAAAGGAGGCAGAAAAGACGTTTTAGAGGTGATGGTCATATTCTGTTTTGTAACTTGGTGGTTACACAATGGGAAATATTTGATATTCATCAAAATGTATACAAACAAGTTTGTTAATTTGTTGTATGTAATTTATGCCTCAGTAGAGCTAATTTAAAAGAAATAAAAATGATGGGCTTAAGATATTACCTCAAAATAATGAAAAAATAACCTTGTAATTTAATCTGTTTAAATGTATTAGTGATTAGTGACATATTTGGATTTATTTTCATTATAGTTGATATTTTATATTTACTATGATTTTACTATGTTTTTTCTCTTTGCTTGTCTTCTCTTGAATTAATCAGACTTTCGTTATTCTCCTTCTTCCCCAACAATAGTTTAGAAGTTACATTAATTTTATTATGGTGATATTTACTGTTAAAGTCTCAATGGTCATGCTGATTTAACAAGATCTAAAGTTAAGTTATAGTTTTAACCCCCAGTGGAACAATGTAAGAATCTTTAAATCGCTTAACTCTTGCCTTCTTATCCTTTCTTACCCATTACTGTGACCTACTCTTTCACTTCCTGTTGTTCGAGTCCCCTAATAAGTCATTACTGTGGTCCTTCTTTTATACAGTCATTGTATCTTTAGACTTGACCACGTATTTGCTGATTTATTTTCATAACATGGCTTCTCATATACTGCTTCCTTCCATCCAAGTTGAGTTTCCTTCTTATTTAAATACATTTTTTTGGTAATTCTTCTTTTTTTGGTTGTCACTCTATGACATGTTTACTGCTGTTAGAGAGAGAGGAAGGGAGAGAGAAACATCAGTTGGTTGCCTCCCAAATGGACCCCAACCAGGGATCCATCCCACGACACTCCGGTATATGGGATGATGCTCCAACCACCTGAGCCACTCAGCCAGGGCAATTTTCTTTTAATGAAGGTCTGTGACTGGCAAATTCTCTTAAGTTATTTGTTGACTAAAACTGCCTTTATTTTTTCCCTCACCATTGAGTAATATAACTGTAAAAAGACATTCTGTTATCTTCTGATCACTACTGTTAGAAATGGGAACTTCGGTGTCATCCTAATCATTGATACTTTGTGTGTGGTCTCTCATTCCTAGTCACTTTGCAGCTTATCTTCTACTATTTAGTGTTTATGTAGTTTCACTAGGAAGTTTCTGGGTGTGGATTTTTTAAACACTTACCCAGCTTGGGATTCCTTAGGATTCTTCCATTTGAAGGTCCATGTCTTTAATCAGTTCAGAATTATCATTTGTTTTCCTTCAACTATATCCTCTGATTCTTTCTCTTTATGTTCTCCTTCTGTAACTCTTAATAGTTTTGTGTTAGACTTTTTCAGTATCTTAAACTCTTTCATAATTTCCATCTTCTCTGCTATATTTTACATAATATCCTCTACTCTTTAGTTAAATAATTCTCTCCTGAAGTGTGCTGATGTGTTGTGTAATCCACCCATCAAGTTTCTCATCCAATGAGTACATTCCTCATTTCTAGAGGGTTTATTTATTCTTCAAACCTTTTCTTCTTTATTTATAGTGCCTAGATCTTTCCTCCAGACCTTGATTCCTTCTATTATGTTTTAAGGCATTTTTAGCATACTTCTCCCTCTCTGGTTTAGCTTCTATTATTTCAAGTTCATGGGACTTAAATCTTATTGTTTGTTGTGTCTGCTGACTCTTGCTCACAGTGAATTATTGCATTGTATGTTTTCTAAGTTTTTTAACTCATGAGCTCATCTTTAATGGGGCTTGTTTTCTGAGAAAATACAGTGAGTCTTGTGTTGTTGGAGTGTCACTTCATGGTGATTCAGGATCGTAGGCATTCCAGGGCTCTCCACTGTGGGATATGTTGTTATGTTTCTTTCTCTGCTAGGAGTTTCCTGCACCACACAGATATTTGTATGTTTTCTGCATGGATGAAAGACATGTTTTGGACCCAAAACCCAAGGGCAGGCCCAGGGCTTAATTTTCTCTAGGGAGATTGTTTCCCTAAACTCAAGCTGAAACAGCTTCTTTGTCTTCTCACTGTGCCAAAAGACAGATTTCTTTAATCCCCCTTCCACGGAGAGTTCAGCCCTTCTAAAGTCCTGATTTATTCTTCCCAGAATCCAAGATCTTGTCTCTGCCTTCAAAGGAGTGTTAAAACCTAAGTCCCTCATTTTACTAGAACCACATATAAACCCCTAGGTCAGTTCATGGACATTGATTTTTGGTCTCCACCTCGTTTCAGATGCTCATGATCTCAGCTATGCAATCTTTAAGGGTTTATGTATTCAGAATTTCAATGTGTTTGCAACAGGAAAGATTTCAAGTTTCTTAGCCCATCATCTTTCTGGAACTAAAACCTCCTTTTCCATCTATTTGCATGGCCACTTCCCAAAAAATATAATTTCAGAATAATCTGTGACTGTTTACACAACTCCAAAACACATTAGTTAAGTTGAAAGATTCGGCCAATAATCCAGATGTTTTTGTCTACAAAACATCTACAAAAAGTGCCAAATTTCCAGATGTGTATGTCCAATTCATCTGCTATTTCAACAAAATATAATAAACTTTCTTATTAAGCACATTACTATTTCACAGATTCAGGGGTCCTGTGGGTATAATCCTGTCCCTTATTTGCCAAAACTAATTATATTAGAGTACATGACTTTATTCTATCACAGGGATTTATAGTGCTGTAATTTTCTTTCTTGCTGTTGGTGATATTCTAGTTTGGTTTTTTCACAATATAATATTGGGGTCAACACGTATTTATTAAACTTCTGCCTGAGGGTGAAAAGAATGAGAAACCACTCAGTCCTTTGGGGGATATTAAAATCTAGTTACATTTATTTTTTCATGCCTTCATTCAGTACTTTTTTATGGAGCACACACCCTGTTCTTGGGGAAATAGTGATGAACAACGCAGAGCTCCGGGCCTCCTGAAACAGAGCATTTAAATAGGGGTACAAACAATCATACAAGCAACATATAATAAAAAGTGTAATAAATGCCATGTAGGAAAGTATAAGTGCTATGACAGAGTAACACAGATAGTCTCAATTTAGTCTGGGGGCATCTAGAAGGCTTAGGTAACTCCAAAGAGTGGCCTAAGCTCTGACCTGCAGGACACAGGCAAAGAGGGAGGAATAGAAAGTTCCAGAAAGAGGAACTGTGGGAGGGTCTGTAAAAGATCTTGAGAGAGCAGGAGTTCCGAGGCTTAAGGAACACACAGATTGTGGATGTGATGGGGGACGTCAACTGGAAGCTGGTATGCAAGTAAGGCCTGAGAAGGAAGCAGGTATCTAATCAGGTCTGCGTAGGGCAGCGTTTAGGTTTTGGATTTTGGATTTTTTTCTCAGTGCAATACCTCACTATGGAAGTGCTGCAGTGGAGGAATAGCAGAAAAAAGCCCTTGGCTGGTGGGTGGGGAAATGTTGGGCAAGGGTGACTTAGAAGGAAACAGTTGAGTTAAGAGGCTAGTGTAGATTCCAGGGAGGGGTAATGGAGAATGAGGAGGGAGAGTGGCGATAAACATGATCCATGTTTTAGAGCTGTGATGAGGTCATGGATATGGGTAGTGCAGAAGAGGAGAGCATCAGGCCTGACTGTGGCATAAGCAACTGGGTGTGTGGAGGTGCATTTACTCAAATGGGGAAGCCTAGAGAAGAACCAAATTTGGTGGGAGGGATTAGTTGGCTTTTTCAGCTGTTAGCTTTGAGATATCTATGAGATGTATAAATAGAGATGTTCAATGGACAGCCAGATAGATCTGCCTGGAGTTCAGAAGAGCTAGGAGAAGTCATAAAGTGAGCATTGATAGCGTGTGCTAAACCATGGCAATGAATGAGATTATGCAGTGAGAGCCCATGAACAGAAAGAAGGCAGCAGCCTTGGTCAGGTAGGAGACAAGGAATCTTTTTTTGAAAACAAAAGACAATAGGAGTATCTAAAATAAGGAGAAATAAGAAGGGCATGGTGTCATGACATCCAAGAGAGGAGGGGGCTCAAAGATGAAATAGTGGTCCACTGAGTCAACTACTTTTGAAGTTCAAGTAAGATAAAAACTAAGAGGTGGCCATGGGGTAGTGTGGATGCCTAGGTGAGTCTAGGGAAAGCGTTCAGGTAAAGAGAAAGACATAGAAGCCAGACTGAAATAGGCTGAATTTGTCTGTGGGAAATGAGGAGGTAGAGACAAAATGAGGGTCCTCTCTCCCTGGAAGGGGCAGGGAGGGCTGTAGGGATAAGATTCAACCCAAGAAACCTGGGAGCGGAGAGATTACAGACAGATTACTGTTAAAAGTTTGGGGGAAGGAGATTCAGAGACTGGACTAGGTGGGGAGGACTTCCTGATGAGATTTAGCACTTGGGTATCAGGCAGGATTTGGACAAGTAGAGTGGGGAGGAGGCATTTGTGCCTGGGAACCAGTGTAAAGGAAGGAAAGTGACCACAGATGTTCAGAGGAAGAGGGGGAGCTGGGAGAGACCAGTGTGAGAATGGCCCATGTCTGGAAGAACTGCAAAATAAAACTGGATAGGAAGTGTTGAGCGTATCTGTTTTTTTAATCTGCCCACTTCTGAGAAGCACACTCCCTGCCTTTAGAGGCAAGTCCTCTGCATTCCATCCGTGGAGGGGCTGCCATCCCCCATTTCCGCTCCCTCTCCCCAGGGACCTACAAACCAAAACAGGCCAGTCAGATCCACCCCCACGCCTGAGGGCCTTTCTGGCCGAAGCCACAGAAATGTTCTCGTGTAGAGATAAAATCAGCCTTTGGTGAGCAACAGAGAGGAGAGAAGCAACCTGTGTGGTCCATGGCACCAGAAGCCACCTGGGCCCACAGACACCACTGTCCTTCCTATGGTTTGAGTACATGAATCTCCTCAATCTATCTTCCCTTCCCCCTAGTGCCTCATCTATTCTAATGAGCATCACTTGCCATCAGGATTTCTGAGAACACAATGACATAACACCAGAGAACATGAATGCCCGCTGTGGGGTTGGCTGTGACCTGGTACCTGCCCAGCCACCCAGGAGGTTGGAGGAACCCTACCAGAAAACAGGCAAATACCCTGCATCTCAGAAATAGTCCATCCTTACTTGTTAGCAGTAACTTTTGAGATCTCTAGCTTTGGCTAATAAATTATGATTAATAAATTATGGTTAATTCCAATAATATCATTTTCAAATGACATCAAAACCCTTTTCTCCCAAGTCTCATGGATTAGCTCCTGTCAGAATCAAGATACCTAGACTCACTGATCTGAGCCAGCATGAAAGCTCTTAAGAACAGAGGAATACAGAGGTTGCTGATGCTGAAGTCTTATACCCACAGACTGGAGGTCTGGTAGCTGTAAGCCTGAAGAGGGAAATACGCTGCAGGTTTATGGGATGATGGAAGGAAGAAGATGGTGGGAAGATCAGTTCCGTTGCCAAAAAAGTGACAAGGAAGCATTTCCCAGCCTCACAGACTCTGTCGCCCATTCTCTGCTGAGGTTTTGATGCCTTATTTGGATTGCAAATGTACACACTCGGCAAAGGGTCCCTGCTGGCTGAGATGTCAGGTGGCATCCATCATTCCCACTCACTTCTATGAAAAAAAAAAAAAAAGCCACAGTACTCTGCTTCCTATTTAGGGTCTATGAAAGGTGCTTTATTACACATGGGGTTCCCATAGCCGACTCAACCCCCTTGAATTCACAATATACCCAAGGATACACTCAGGGTGCACACCCCTGAAGGGCCACAGTTTGTAAGGACACGGTAAATGTGTAAGGTTGGAGCAAACTCCCCCTTATGATGAAAACCCAGTTACCTCACGAATTTCATAACTTTGAAAACATTCATCAGATAGTATGTGAAGATTCGGGTTATAAAAGTGTACTGAGCAACTCCATTTCCATAAATAAACATATGCATTTCTATGCACATGTTGTGAGTGTGTATGTGTGAGTACCTACATTTGAAAGATCCTGAATTGATACACCCCAAAATGTTAACAATGGTTATCTTGCAGGAGAGAGGAAGGGGGCTTGTAGGTGACTACTTTATTTCCTCTCCTTAACCACATTTTTCCCATTTTCTACAATGGATACATATTACTTGGGGAATGTCTTCATGTTATTTTTTAAATGAACATCTGGCAGATTCCTTATGAAGAAGTGTCGAAGGCCCGCAGCTCAGGTTTTGGGCAGGAGGGGTGGGTTGGAGGAGAGGCTTGTGTTGTCGGTTGCTGTTGTTTGCTCCACTGCTGTGTAGCTGTGTCCCAGAAGGACATGAGGTGCCCGGGGTGTCTGACGACCACGTTACCCACTGGAACCCACACAAAGGGTGGTTCTCTGGGTTGTCATTCTCTGTTGATTCCCCGTAAATAGATGCGCTGGACAATAGCTGACTGGCACTCGGGCACGCCATCCCTCCATAATCAGGATTTTATAGCCGCTGCAGGTAACTGTATGCTCACCACTTTCTGCCTGAGGTTTCGTAGGAACCACTTAATCACAATGCTGGAACACAGCACCCCTCAGCCTCAGCAGGAGGAACTCCCAATTAAGCCACGATGCTTAAATACTAATGACAATGCCTTAAAGGCCTTCATGCCCACATTCAACCTACTGACTGTATCCTAGGACCCTCAGAATTGAAAAAACTTTCAATGGATTTCTTTCTCAGCAGAGCTCACTGTAATAGAAATGCAGGGTGTGCGCACAACCGTGTGTCTGTTACACACACACACACACACACACACACACACACACACGTCTGTGCACCTGCCCAGAGTGTACATTTTGGGGTCAAACAGTGTTCTGTGGATCAGCTTTAGTGGCGGGATCTTATTTATCATACTAATCCTACGATGGTGACAATATTACCCTCTGTTTCACAGATGGAGAAATTGAGGCTCACAGAAGTTAAGGAACTTGCTCAAAGTCACATGGAGAAGCAAAAAGTGGAATCTGAGTCCACAGTTATCTGACTCTGGAGCCTATGTTTTTAATCTCCTGCCAGGTTACTTCCAGCAGTCCCACATGGGTATGATCTATGGGTTTGTGTACATTTTGAGGACCTATGTCACCAAGTTGTTTGAGATGTCTATGGTTTTGTTCTCCAGCAAAACACGAAAAAACACAGAAGTTTCCTGAAATAGCTCCTTGTAATGGGACTAGTGGGGGATTCAGGCCCTGTGGGGCTCCAGGACAGCCCCTCCCAGACAGCCATGCAGGTGGGTGCTCACTCACTGGTCTGAGTCTTGAGGGACCCAAGTCTCCTCTGCGGAGTCTGAGTTGAGGCCATTCCCTTGTCCAAGAAGATGAAGTACTCAGCAATCTTTCGTAAACACCCTTGCAAACATCAGTTAAAGAAGCCCATAAGAGGCAAGGATAGGGTCGGGGGGCGGCCATTTTAAGGGGGCTCCAAGGAGCTCAAGTGACTTGGCTTCCCTGCCCTTAGTCTGCTTCATAAGGCAGTTTTAAAATTCTGAGGAGGTTTCCTGGATTTTGGCAAAACAGGATGTGTGACTCCCGTGAAGCTGATTGTCCTGTGGCCATTTCGTAGTCTATCAAAGCTCCTAAAAGAGAAAACCCACCCAGAGCCTGCAGACATGCGGAAAACAGGTGGGGACAGGGGACAGGACAGAGAAGCTGGAAGGGAGTCCTTGGGACTTTCACTTTCTCATCCAAAAAATGAGGGTAATCATTTGCCTGTAGATGCACGCAGCCTAGAGGCTGACGCATGGTGATCCATCCGAGTCTCTAATAGATCAGATCTAACCTGATTTTTAAATCTTAATATCAACCTCAAGACCCAAATATTAGCCTCGCCAGCTGCCCCCTGCCAGCAGGTTTACTTGTACAAACAAATCATGTTTCCCTAGTGAGGAGGATCAAGCTGACACTTGCCATTGTTCTGAAGGCAATTATCGTAACGAGGGAAAGCAAACTGAATGGAGGGCGAATCCAGCTGCTGTGTTGATAAAGCACAATAAAGGAGGCTGCTATGGAGCACAACACAGTTAATTTGCACTTTTCTCCGCAAGCCTGGGGCTGCATGCACCACAAATGCCCTCATAACTAAACGGGAGCTAATTACTCATGTTAATGACCCGGCCCTGGGTCGCATCTCAATGTTGGTTAAAGAGAGCCAAGGGTTAACAGCAGAGGCTCTTCCCCGACTGCTGCGCAGAGGCTAACTTGGGGTGCATAAATCTTCACAATCCATTCTCATCACCTTTAAGGTACATTCTTCGCACAGATGAAAATAATTCTGCAGATGAGCACAGCGACTTCCCACTTCCTCATTCTTGTCTTCTGAGATTCTTCAGCCTGAAATATTTTCCTTGCCGTTCTCTCTTCCCAGAACAGTATAACCATGAAAACTTTAGCAAAAGTAAGTTAATAAATTGAATGAATAATTAATGAACTAAAGGCTAGCCATTGCATGCTTTCATTTATATAACGTTCTGGAAAAGGCCAACCTAGAGACAGAGGACAGATCAGTGGTTGCCAGGGGTAGGGGTGGAGGAAAGGGCTGACGATGGAGGGAACTCGCGGTGTGATAGAACTCTCCCCCATAGGTTGTGGTGGTGGATATAAGTACTATGCAGTTGTCCAAACCCATAGAGCTGTACACCATAGAGAGCAAATTTCACTATATGTATCTAAAAATAAACTTAAAAATAGAACAATACAATTTATACATGCTCCCTAACAGTTTTTCCGGTTAATGGATTACTTGAAGTTGCTAAGATATCCTTTTCTGACAAAGGAAATCTTTGAAATTCTAGCAAAAAACAGGGATTGGGGAAAGAATTGTTTGTTTCACTGATTTTTAATAAATGCCCTTTCTGTTGTTTTTGAAATAACTGAGCAGGTGTGGATTACTTTCCCTGGGAATGCTGAACTAGTGTCTACAAAAACAGAGGAGAGCAAAGGCTTGAACAATTTTCCAGTGAGATCAGTCAAGTCTTAATCTCCATGACGCCAAAATACTTGGCTGCAAAGTGGAAAGTTCAGTCAATTACCCAGCTGTTTTGTCTCTGGGTGTCCCCCAACCTATGTGACTGTTCAGAGACAGGTTTCAGACTATTTGGCTGCTGCCAGGGAGACGCCATCATAGTTGGCAGCCTTCCCCCCAAGCAAATTTTCTTTACACTTCCTCAACTCCCTTCCCTAGGGCAGCTACACCCTGAAGTTCTTTGTCATCTCTTTTCAACAACAGTTGCTTTAAAAAGACAAATCAGTAACCATATGAAGGGTTTATAATATGCATCTTTCTTTTCTTCTCCTTGGAGCCCACATAGCAACCCTCAAAACCACGGACGCAAGCAGACAGCCTTAAATATCGCAAAGGTCATTCATGATCACAGCAACCTAAAACCTACATTTCCAAAACACACCACAGCTGATAGACAATTTTACATTCATTTGTAATGATAAATACTTAATCAACAAGTTAAATATTCTTCGGGTTCACGAGAATGATGACAACGCCTGAATAGTTTTCTATCACTTAAGTGGGATCTGTCTGATTAAGGCTGACAGATGTATGTAAGAAAGTGAGTAGCTCTACTTACAGGGTGTTTTTTTTTTCTTTTTGAGAATGTGATAATGAGATAAAATTAGATCTTAAGATGCTTGCATGTTTATGCCTTTTAAATTATATGCCTCCCTTTGTCGCAGAAGTAAAAGGAAGAGTAAGTAGTCTTAGAAATGGATTCTTAACACATCTGTTATTCGTCCACAGCGTGTTATCTGTCCGCAGTGTGGGGGCAAGGGTGGGGGGCACGTGTCATGGAGGTAAATCCTTAAACTCAATTTGTAGATCCACAGACTCTCAGATTAGCAGAGGCCTTAAGCGTGACTCTGATTAGCTTTTCTTTCAAGAGAACACTCAATTTAGCTCAAGACAATGGAGATTATTATAAGAAAACACAGGAACTGTGTCTGAAGCTGAAAAACTTTAAGAAACCAAGACAGCTCTTTTATTTGTCTCTCTCAGGCCACACACTTTCTCTCTCAAGGTACGTCCTCCTCTCTGTACACACCGTCCCACCCCTCTCAAAACAAACTCCCCTTAATTGCCTCACAGTTTCAGCTTGCTCATGGTCCTTCCTGATTTTTCTAGCCTCTCCCTAGCATCAAATCCATTGCAAACTTGCCAGTTCATGCTGTTTTTTGCAGTTTTTAATGCCAAGAGAGAAAATCTGATTGGTTCTGCCCATGTTTCCATGCCAGACCCAATATGTGTCACTGTCAGCCTGTGAATTGACAGCCCTGGGATCACGTGTCAGCCTTAACTGCTCAGCCCAAGGTGGGGCAACATGGGACAAAACCCAGCCATCTTGGCAGCAGGAGCTCTGGGAGGGCCGTTCCCATGAGAAAGAAAGGGCTGGTAGGGCTGTGGGGGGTTGTGTCCTCCTCCAATAGCTGAGTTTCCTCTACCTTAGGGGCTCCAAACTCCAGTGCCTGCAGTAGCCAGTCAGGTGATGGAGATGAGTCAGACTGGCCCAGACAAGAATGTGCATTGTGTGAGTGGAAAGACTTTGGGGAACTGGAGAATACAGCTGGTGTAAAGGGAATGAGAACCTAGCTCCGGTGGATTGGCCGACAAGCAGAAAAGAGGGCCTGGGTTGGCAGATCTTCTCATTTTTCAACAGAAGCCAGAAATCTGATTTTATGTAAAAATCTCCCAAACTTTAATATTGGCTCAAACTTTTTGAACAATGTGGGTTAACAAAAGCCTTTCCTTTCCTCCTCCACCTTTCAATCAGACTGAATACAGATCAGTCTCTGTTTCTTCCTGAACACACGGCAGTAAGGGAGACATTACTGTCTTTAAAGGAAGCCCATTCTGTCTTCCAAGTTCTGGTCACTTAAAATTCCTTCCTATGTTTGAATCTAAATCTGTCTCCCCGCAATCTGTCCCTCATGATATAAGAGGAACAAATCCAAAGCCCCACAATCTGACAGTCAAATGTGCACTTGAAGACAATTCCCACGGCACACCTACTTCTTCTCATTCTGTTTCTTCAGAAGTACCACAGGTAACTCATCCTCTCCACTGTCTTGCATGCGCCGCTCTGAACACACTCCAGTCAGGTAGTGTCTCCCTCAGATGGTGGTAGTTAGGGTCAAAGGTCAGACTATCAGCACAGGTGATCACAGAACCACTATACCTCTCTCACTCAAGACCTTATACTTCTATGAACATCATTTAAGATTCTTTTTGATGGCAAGTTCATACCATTGATTCAGACTACATTTAAAGTAAACTTAAATGCCTAAGGTATTTTGTTTGTTGTTTGTTTTTCACATGAACACTTACCAAACCTGATTTTTGTCACCCTGCCTTTCCAAAGTTGGGTTCTCACAACCTGAGTAAATTCATTGTCCTTATTAAATCTCATCTTGTTAAATTTCACCCAGCCCATCAGCATCTCCTTTAGGCCCTACTGTTGTTGCTGCTAATGTACAAAACTACTACCTTGTCTACCGTTTAATGTTTATACTCCAAGAAGTAATACCAAAAAGCATATCACATATCAGTCTATTTTTTTAGATTTGCTTCCTTTTCTTTATTTTGGCATTATAGTGTTAAAATTTCCTTTTACATTGAGATATCTTTTGATAATTCTTCCAATTATCTGGTCCTCAGAAGATTTGAATTCTGTGTTTGCAAAGTTCAGGGCACATTCCTGGTCTGGCTGTGCTCCGTAACTGTCTTCCTGAGGGTTGGATAGTCAAACACAACCACATCATTTTCTCCTCAGGTTCTCATCATTTCTGCATCTCCAGTCAAGTGTTCCTTACTGAACAGTTAGGTCCACAGCTACGGTTTCCTTCATTTCTCCTCGGGCTTCTGAGAATTAAAACAGTCAGCCTGGTCTGCTTCCAGCTATGATGGAGCAGATGATATCAGAGGAGCTCCCACTGAGAACACTGGAAAAGCTGGACGGAACACAAAGGCCAACTGTGGGATAGCACTGGGGAGCAACCAAGTCGTCCAGGGCTCCAAACGGAAATGAGTGGGAATGTGTCTAACATTCTGTGCACCACTTCCCCCGAGGCATTTTCTGGCTGCCCAATTGTGCATACACTGGCCTAATGTCACAAGTTGGGTCCCCTCAGACATTAGTAAGGACGGGCCTCATTAAGGGGTGTTTGAGGATCAACCTCTGTGGAAAGGAGGGAAAGAAGGCAGAGTTATATTGCAAACCCAGCACCTGCTGACCCCACAGGGTGCTCTAGAGCTGGAACAAACCTTCCAAGCTGCCCTGAATTGCTGCACAGCAGCATATCTTTACACCTCCATGTCAGTAAATAACTGGGTGCAGTCTGCCTCTGGAAGGAGGTGGACCTTGGGGGAAGCAGAGACAACCAGCAAAGAGGGCTGACACTTAAAAGCTGCCCCTGACAAGCAGTTGGAGGAATGTCTCTTTTATTCCTGAAGAGGCAAATGGCCTCACAACATCCATCACACCTAGACTCAGAAACCAAGCAGAAATGAGCCTCTAAGAGGCTAAAAAGCTAAGCATTGACTTCAGTAGTCTAAGGAGCTGGAGAGACAAAAACTGGAGTTCAGGGTGTGCCAAGAAGAAAGTGCAATGATAAATACCCAAGCTTCCTAGTAAGAACTAAAAGAGCTACCCCACAGGATTAAGAGAAAACCTGAAACAAGTAACCAACTTTTGACAAGATCAAGGTGATCAGAAAATTCTCTACCAGCTGACCAAAAGAAAAGAAAGTAAATCCTCTTTGAAGGAAGATAACATCATGCAAAGTCTCTCTAATTTCTCATGCTCAATGTCCAACATTCACTTATAATATTATCAGACATGCCAGGAGACATGGAAGGAAAAGAGGAAGTAGAAAGAGATAAAACAAGAAATAGAAATAGACTGAGGTGATGTAGATATTAGTTAGACATGGAACTTTCAATGGAAAAGATTGAGAATTTCACCACAGAACTGGAATCTCTAAGGAGGAATCAAGGGGAACTCCCAGAATTGAAAAATACAATAATAAAAATTAAGGATTCAATAGATGAGTTTAAACTGTGGTAACACACAGCAGAAAAGTTCAGTAACTTAGCAGAGAGATGAGTAAAAAATATTCAGGATGAAGTAACAACATAGAGGGGGGAGATGACTTTTCCAATTTAACAGACACGGAAAACAATAAAAATGTCAAAAATATGTGAAATCAGAGTCCTAGTATCATGGGGACACACACATGCGCGCGTGCGCACACACACACACACACACACACACACACACACACACATCCCTGGAAATGGGAGAGATGCTTGAGCTGCACATGTCTGACCAGACACTTTGCCCCCTTGTTAAACATGGCAGCCAGAAGAGAGGCAGAGGAAAAAATGGCCAACACTGGCTCTCATCAGTTGGAAGGCTGGGCACTCCCACTGGACTTCAGCATGCATGGGATGCTGGGAGAGGACTTTTAAAACTGAACCATCTGGGAAGCAAAAGGTCAGTTGGTTCTTTCCCCTCACCCAGGCCTGTGGGAGGGGGCATGTCAACAGTGGGCCTGCTGGCAGTGGTCAGCGTAGGCCTATGAGGCCTGGGGCGCAGACTCCAAAAGGTGCCTGGAGCTAGATGGCAACTGGAGACCAGATAAGCCACCTGCATTTATGATACTTTCAGGTGGGAGAACAGGTTCCTGGAGCAACCTTGAACTGAGCTGGCAGAGGGTGACGGTGATTTTTCTTTGGGTGTCTTAGAGGGAACAGGCTTTTGGGCAGAAACTTGCCATTACTTCCAAAAACCTTGGTGATAATAGTGAGCACTGTGAACAGATTTTTGTTCTTGTGTTGTTTTCAGTTCTTGAACCTTTGTGGAAGTTGTAATGACAAATATTTAAATAGCTATTTTTGCTGTCATACTCTGACTTTTTCTTTCTCCTTACTTTTTTTACCTAGATATTTTAGGCAGCAACTTGGCATTAAATAAAAGATTCCTTTCTTTAACACTGAATTCTGTCTTTGGAGATTTGCCTGGTAGGCAGAGAGTGGGAGGATCACCCCCCTACTGGTTGGGTTTGGTAACACTAGATGGAAAGACGAGAGAATATAGAGAAGCAGCAATACTTGAAGAACTACAACCTAGAAATGCCCCCAAACAGTGTAAGGAAGCTTGGGTTATTCCATGTTACAGGACACCTGTAGGGCCGGGTCCTGAAGCCTTCATCACCTAATACTAGCAAATGGTCCTTGAGCTCTTAAGACACCACTGGGGAAGCACTTGTGTCCACACCAGTCCTCTCACCATGCCCCTTACATTGTCAGCAGATGAGGAAACTGAGGTTGGAGGTCAATTCCTTGTCTAAGGTCACCAACCACTGTACTTGGGAATAATTCAAGATCTGCTAGACTCCCATCCTCCTGCCATGAACCTCTCTGCTGTCCTTTTTCTGGGGCCAGCACCCTTATTAGTTCCATTCCTAATATCTTCTTTAGATAATCCCCATGGAGAAAATGGGAATTCTTGTGAGGTGAGGAGTTTTAGAGGTAAACTCTAGAATGTATTCTGGAAGACAGGACACCAAGCGGAGTGCCCCAGAGGCAGGTACAAGGCCCAGGGAGGATGCCAGTTGAAGAAAAAGAGAGCAGAGGGTGGGAGGAGGTTCTAGGAGAGATGGAGGCACTTACATCCAAGCCTTCACATGTTTTGGGGGATTATTTTTCTGACAGTTGGTCTTGTGCTCGGGAAGAAGAAACTCCATTCTGCCTGGGTCTCCCTCCAGCAGAACCTCCCCACCCTTCCAGCCCTCAGAACTCTGCTATGGTCTGGTTCAGCCACATTATTGGTTAAATGGGCTTTTATGAAGTGACCTGGGGCCTCATCTTCCATTTTAACACAGCTTCTGTGGGGACATATGTGCTGACTTTAGCAGACCACTTGCAGCTGACCTGGGACCATGGTTCCTTCTTAAGATCACTAGGTGATGACTTACGCCTTATCACAAAATGGACATGATCAATTACCAAAGGAGCATGGGAAATTACAGGGTGCTGAGTTCTAAAGATACAGAGATAATCCTGCAGGCTGCAGGGGAGCAGGAGAATGGGAGAATGCCCGGGAAGCAGAGGATCAGCTTTGAAACGGAGGTGGGACAATTTAAGGAGGGCACAGAAAAGCAGCTCCGCAGGTACAAAGGCAAATGGGTTGGGAGGGGCTCGGAGCGTGTTTTCTCACCTTTGTGGAGCTTGTGAGTTATCCTCTCCAGGCCACAGGGCCATCCTCCTGGTTTCTGAGGTGTGGGGGTGGATTCTGATTGTGCCTGGATTCCCTGGCAGTAGTTTGCTTTGCTGTTGAGCGAACTTCAGAGGCTGCTGCTGGTCCTCTGGCCTCTCTCCATGCCTGCCCAGCTGCCCAGAAGCTCAGTTACTCCCATCTGCTCACTGCAGCCAAGCCTTCTGACCAATTTAGTGCAGTTCACAAACATCTATGAGGCCAGTCAGGTGCCAGGCCCCTCACCACACATTGAGGAGACAGCAGAGTGAATGGCAGCCAGGTGGGGGTTGGGGGGTAGTATGCTCAGGATAGAGGCTGGAGAGAAAAGGAATTTGAGGGAACACTGCCTTGGAGGAAGCCCAGAGCCTCACAGGTACTAAGAAATGAAACAGTGCAATAGTTCAGCACCTAAGCTCAGAAGAGGAGCAAAGTCAAACATGGAAGACATTAGCATACTTTGGCTGAAAAGCTGGACCCTCCCACAGAGCATAGAATTTTGGGGAGGAGATTTGAAAACAGAACATAGGCCTAAGCCTCACTCTTTTTCTTGCCTCTTGCCCTCCAGTTGTAGAGTGCTCTGAGACCAGGAAACACTGGGCCCTCTTGGGACTTAGGCCTCACACAAACAGGGGCCGGCTCCTGGAGGCAGAGTCTCATGCTGGGGCATGTACTGTGCTGGGCACCAGCCCTTGGGATGCTGCAACATACCACATGGGTCCTGGACTGCATACATTCTCTTGCACTGAGAGCAGCACATGGAGGTGTGAACTGGGAACATTTCTTGACACTAGGGGTGCAGGCAGCCTCAGGTGCTAGGGCACACAGATGGAGTTTCCCCTGCATGACTGACTGGAGTGGTCTGGCAGCACACCCCAGATCCCGAGAAAGAGAGCTGTGCAAAGTGATGGTGATGCTGAAACCCACAGGTGCACACCAGAGGGGAAGTCTGAGGATGGAGACTGGTTAGGGTAGCCACCATAAGCTCCAAAAGGACAGATGAAATGGGGCGAGGATTCTGGACACTGACTCTGGTCGTGAGGGGGGCTGGTTTTCTGTGCTTTGCAGATGAGGTTGGCTTGTAGCAGGAATGCTCCTAGCCCCCTCATGTTGGGTGCCCTGTTCATTAAAACTTCTTTCCTTCCCTTTTAAAGTCTTTGTGTTATCCTTGTACATGGTGGCAAGTAGCTGGACACCAGGATGCCCAGTTACAGTTTTGGTGACCCAGATGGGAAAAAGTGGAACTGTAAACAGGTTCCACCAGCCATTTGTGGCAGATTGAGCATGAGAGTATGGCTGGGGGGGGGGGATTTCCCAGTCTCAGAGAACTTCCATACACCCCTGCTTAAGGCACCGATCACCAGGAATGCCAGAATGACGGGAAAGAACAGGTTAGGGGAGGGAAGGTACCCCAAGACCCTGTGAGCCAAACCCACACGCATGCTGAAGGTTGGGCATTGTGCTGCTCCGCCATTCGGGTGGGTCAAGGGAGTGCTCTGCTGTGGGTGATAAGTCACAGAAACATGCCGCCATTTTGAATGCATCTTGTGACTGCTCTGCCACTCGGGACGAGTCACGTGAGTGCACCAACATTTTGTGGGAATCCCACATGACTGTTCCACCATGCTGGATGAATCACATGAAGCTCATGCCATTTTGGCTCCAGGCAAAATAACAGGCCAGGTGCACTGTTCGGCATATGTGCCATGTGGGCACCGCACCAGTCAGGTTTTCTGCACAACTGAGACCGTATGGAGAGGGCTCTCATTCTAGAGGCCATGAACTGACATCCAATGGAGAAAGCTCTGGTCCTGAAGGCCATGAATTGGGGCTCAAGGGGGCCCATTTAAGCTCCCAAATGGGGTCTGATGGGGACCATTTGAGCTCAAAAGGCTATGAACCAGCATCTTATGGGGACCACCCTGGGAGCCACAAACAGGACTCTGAGTGAGGGCTGTCTGAGCTCAACAGGGGCTGCTAAAAAAATGGGCCTGGGAAACAGACAAGACTCTAAGAGGAAATAAGAGTCACCCAACTTTGGGAGGCCACTGTGCAGAAGTTGCTATTTGGCCCTCTCACCCGACACATGGGTCCCCAGGAAGGTCATGTGACTAGGACCGGGTGACAATCACCAGAGTTCTTGGGGACCACAATTTGCAACATCAGTAGGCAGAAGATGAGACTCTAAAACATACTTGAGAAATGGAGTCATGAAGCCAATTCTGCTTATATGGCCTGGTGGTGTCTCACTGTGCTCGTAATTATGCGTCTCTATGTCCAGGCCAATAAGGGCTGCTCTGTGTTGGCTCCTGGAGGGAGCCCACTGGGTAAGATTTTAATGGACTGGAATAGATACAGCCATTATCCAATGTGTAAGGTGGAGCTGGACTTCTATTGCAACACTGTTTGGCCTATAACATTTTGGACTATGAGGAAAAATGGCCCATATACATTTTTCTAAATTACTTTGCTATCATGAAATTGAAAGTATACAACCTACAATTAGGGAAGTGGGACAAAATCTCATTTGTCCAGATGTCAGGTCATTATACCATAAGATGTTACAAAGTCTGAGTTTCAGGAAGTTACAGGATGTCCTTGCAAACCTAGACACTTTTAGCTGCCAGATTCTAAGTTCAATTATAGTCCTTCCCAGTACTGAAGAAAACAAAAATTGAAAATGAGTTATGACTAAATCTGAAGATATTTAGAAGGTTGTGAAACTTTTAAACCTAAAAGAAATTAACTCTTGGGTACAGTATTCTTCACTTGCTTGGTTCTTTTCTTGTTTTCTAATTTTGTGGGGACATGATTTGATCTTTGCTGATTTGTGTGCATTGAGAATCCTCTGTCTCTACCATGAGACCAATAGGTGAGAGAATGCCTCTGCCACTGGGACCTAGAAAAGGCCCTTTGGTGCTGGTTAGAGTCTGGCTGGGGCAAGAGGTCATGTCTCTGCCATACGATCAATTGGTGAAAGGTCACGTCTCTGCCACTGGGACCTAAAAATGGTCATTGCATGCAGATTAGAGTCTGGCTGGGATGAGAGAGTGCTTCTAACACTGGGGCTTTGTGCCGCTGATGCCAGTTAGAGTCTGGCTGGAATAACAGGTCATGTCTCTGCCAAAGACCAATAGACACACTGATGGGCAAGAGAAAGTCTCTACCACTGGGGCTTTGGACCGCTGGAGACCTAGAAAAAGGTCCTCTTGTGACCAGTTAGTGTGACTGGTTGACATGAGACAAGATTTTAGAACTAATTCTAGTCCTCTTACCTTTTCTGAAACTATGTCTTTGCTTTGAATAGTGCTTGTTTCTGGTTTAAAAGGAAATTCAGGTTTCTGAGGGCTATAACTTCACACTAAATAGGAAAATATAAGACATAAAGATTCAATTTTGGTGAATATTAGAAAGACAAGGATTTTCCTTCACGCTTTGTATTTTTCTCCCTACCTGATCCTTCCAAAAATTGGCAGTCTTAAGAAATGAATAATGGCATAAAGTTTCGTTGCATAAAACCAGTTGTCAATGGTAGATTTGTTAACCAAAACTATGACTGAAATGTCACGCCTGAAGGAGGCATGCCTAGACTCTCGTTGTCACCAGAAAGCCTTGAGCAACTTAGATTGACTTTTGAGGTTAACAGAAACCCACTGGGGAAGTGGCCTGGGACCTTGGTTGGTAGTGTGGTTCATGACAGCCTTTCCAGGGAAGGAATGAAGGTTACTTTCCTAAAGATGGCAAGGAGGAATGTTAAGACATGATAAAAAATGTCAAGGACTTGAGGAATATAAATACTGCAGACAAAGCTTAATGGCAATTATGAGGCTTGATTTCTGTGCCCTGAAGGGCTAATTAAAGTTTAACCTAAAGGTTTCCTGTATGAATTCCAACAAAGCAGACTTAAAGAGCCTGTGTGATTAACTGCTACTCTTGTGTTTATGCAAATAAAGAGACAAAAATTAAAATCATACTTAATGCAGTCTTTTTAATGACAATGAGGGTGATCTTAAGAAAAGGAGTCCCTTTTTAAGGAAAATCACAATGCTCAGTTGTGAACATTGGACTCTAATGCAACTGCCTTCAAAGTTTTGTTTTCACTTGGAAGGTGACCTGAGTTTGAGGCATCACCAAAGATGTCTAATTTGCAAACATAAAAGAATTTGTCAAATTGTCATTGCTTAACAGCGTTCCAGCAAAGTCCTTACGATTGGATGTCCTCAAAATTCAATCCTGTGGACTCAGAGACTGGTTTGTGATTTGTTGTGTGAATTAACCCATGTGTTCTCCCTTCTGTTTTCATAGGGTATGTGCCTATGACCTCATTTACCCAGGTGATTGCTTACACATCATAGGCCTCACTTGAGAAGCCTATCTACCTTTCTGCCTCCTGAGACTCAATGGTTTGACTAAATAAAGGGTTAATTTGGTAAAATATGGGGTGGTCTATTGACTCCACTTGAAACTATTTTCTTTTCTGCCCTAATGATTTGGACAAAGGGGAGAGAATGTGTTAAGGGAGGAACCCTAGGATATTACCCTCAACTTGAGTAAAGTATAGTGTACAAAAAGCTTTGGATAAGTGTGACACGCCTTGCACACCTTCCTCCAAGGAAGCCACTCTTTCTCGATCAGGGACATTGTAGAACTGGCCTCTACCTTTGCCATTTAGTTGTTATGGTTCTGATTGTGTACGCTAACTCTCTTGCCAAATTCGTCACCTCCAATATATGACAAGGATGCCGACCTGTCTGGCGGTGCCATCCTTTGCACATCACACTCACCACTACCCAGAGACAGCCAACTGACTAGGACTTTGCAAAATACTTCTCCCTCATGTGAAGGCCTCCCTCCACTCCAAACCCTCTTTATTAGGGATCTCTGGACCCAGGGGATAGATAGGACTACACCTATGGCCAAAAGATATTAATTCCAAAACATTGAGACCATCGCCCATTGTCTGTAAGGTTAAAAAGTTCAGAGGTGTTAAAGGGGAGAACAAAGAAAGGGGATCTGGCCAGATGACTGGGAAGCGGGGGTAATCTCAATCCAGCATGAGAGATTGCCCTCCCACTAGAAGAGGGCAGGGGATGGGGAGAAATGCCTATGCGGCAGATGGAAACAGCAGCCACAGCAGGAGGAGGCTGCCCGAGGCAACTGTAAAGAGTCATAATGCATGTCCCCAGCAGCTGAGCAGCTCATGATCCAGCCAGAGGGTGCATGGACTGAGTCTGCACAAGGCCAAAAAGGTCAAAGCACAGGTGTGTGGTGGAGGTCAGCAAGCCACGGCAGGCCTGATGCCCTGCCCCATGAGGAGATGTGTGTGCACCTGCACGTGGCTAGAAATTCTGCCCTCTTGCAAAACGTGGCAGCTGAAAGAGGGGCAAAGTCAAACATGCTAGACATTAGCACACAGTGGTTGAAAAGCTAGACACTCCCACAGAGCATGAGATTTGAGGGGGGGAGTTTTAAAAAAAATGTGAGCAAAAGCCTCGCTCTCTCGCTTGCCTGTCACCTCCAGTTATGGAGTATTCTCAGGACTGCTTGCAGGAGACCAGCAGACACTGGGCCCACCTGGGGCTTAGGCCTTGCACCAGTGGGAGTCAGCTCCTGGAGGAAGAGTCCCACGCTGGGACATGTGCCTTGTGGGGCACCAGTCCTTGGGGTGCTGCAACCCTGCGCAACATGCTGCATGGGTCCTGGACTGCTTCCATTCTCTCACTCTGGGAACAGTGCCCAAAGGCTGGGAGCAGCACATAGAGGCGTGAGAGGGGAACGTTCCTAGGCCCCAGGAACACAGGCAGCCTCAGGCACTGGGACCCCATGGATGGAGCTTCTCCTGCACAACCATCTGGAGTGATCTGGCAGCGCACCCCAGATCCCAGGAGAGAGGGCAGGGGGAGAGCCCTGCTTGAGGCAATGGCAATATTGAAACGCACAAATATGCACCAGAGAGAGAGAGACAGAGAGAGCGAGCCTGAGGATGGAGACTCGTTCATGTAGCCACCATGAGCTCCAAAAGGACAGTTAAAATGGGGCGAGGTGTCTGGACATTGACTCTGGTCCTGGGTGTGGCTGCTTTTCTGTGCTTTGTGGATGAAGTTGGCTCATAGCAGGAATGCTCCCAGCCCCTCACATTGGATACTCTGTTAATAAAAACCTCTTTCCTTCCCCACAAATCTTCACGCTGTGCTTGTACATGGCAGCAACTGGCTGGACCTCAGGCTACCCAGTTACAAAATTATTATTATATTTCAAACAAATTAAAAAAGAGTTAATAAATGCAATAATGCCTAATTGTGGAGTAGGGAGGTGGTGGTAATGCAGATGATGTATGAAGAGAAACTTTCTTGAGGACAACAAGATTTGAGAATCCAGCAGCAGGCTCTGCTATGTCCTGTGACCAAAGGGACAAACTGCACACTCTCTCTGTCCCATTGACTCACATATGATCACAGGAATACACCCACCCACCACCCACCACTGCTGCAGGCCTCATCACCTAGTACTTAGTGTATTTTGAAAATCAGAAATTTAGGCAGAGCTCAGCTCAGCGATCCTTCTCTTCTTCATGGTATCAACACTCGGTGTTACTCAGCTAGCAGATGAGCTGGTGGAGAGGGTCCAAGATTCACATATCTATTGCTTTAGTGGGGTGGCTGGAAGGCTAGTCCAGGTGGGACTGCCAGTCAAAAGACCTACCTGTCACCTCTGCAGGGCAGCCAGACTGCTGACAGGTTCTACATGCCTGGAAGTCAATGTTGCAAGGCTTCTTCTTACCTAGTCTTGGAAGTTGCAGAACATCACTTTCACTGCATTCTATTGGTCAAGCAAGTTAGCCTATCTCAAGTTCAAGGGCAGAAGAGTCAGAGTCTATGTCTTAGTGGAAAGAAGGACTAACCATGGGAGCATCAATACCTACCACGCTGCCCTCAAAAACCCAGTTCCAGCATCATCACCAAAACACTGCACTGGAGTTTTCTGCTGTGGCCGACACCCCTGGGTGCTCCCACCATGTACTGAGCATACTTCTGCCATGACCTGCGGCGCCTTCACTGTACACATTGCTTTATATAGTGTTGCCCCTGGGCCACGTGCTCCTGTGGAGTAGGGGCTAACTTTCATTCAGTTTTGGATCTAAGTGTCCTTGTGCAGTGGCTGGTACTGGAAAGGCCCATGGTAAAGCTTGAGTAAATGGACGGTGAATAAACCAACAAACAAATGAAAAAGTAACAACCTCTGCCCATTTGTTTTACAACTCTGATACCTCAAAAAGCAAGAACCATAGGTATTCCCTTGTATCCCCCAACATGTAATGCACTGCCTCACGCTTTGTTGACACTTAATGAATGTTTGTTGGAGACCCAAATATATATGTGCACACGCTTGGGCCACACTCTCCAGCCATGGCTGAGAGGCCTGATGCTGTGGCCCCAGCAGGGGGAGAAGAATATCTCAGGCTGGAGCCTGAAGCTAGGGCAGGTTGAGCTGAAATCAAGGCCTGAGTACGGGGACTTCTGATTACAGTGGATAGGGCCAGGAAATAGAGCAGATTGTTCCCGAGAGCACCAAGAGAAAGGGACAGTGACACCAGAGCAGGACTGAGGGGCGGGGTGGAGGGGCGAGTTTAGCTCTCCTGCACTGAGCCTGTCAGCAGGGAGAGCTCCCACACACCCACACAAAGTGCCAGTGTTTATCAAACTGGGGACACACAGACCTTCCTACTGACACACGGAGTGCACCCGGCACAAAAGAAAACACCTTTGCATCCAGTTCAAGTGAGAGAGCTTTGGAAAGGGGGAAACCGGCCACAGAAAATAAGCACTGCGTAACGTGGAGCCATTCATTACCGAGAGTGGTGAGCCAGGTGTTGACTACATGATTATTTTGAGTCTAATTTAATCTAGTGCTCGGATGAGGGGAGTGCTATTTATAAGGAATGATACCGACTGCAGTCTCGGTCTGGGAGCAGGTGGGAGTTCAAGCAGCCTCGGGATGTGCGGCCTGCACAGTTCCCAGGTCCGCCTCTGTCAGGAGGAGGCCCAGGCCCTGCCTCAGACCATTAGTCAGCACTGAGCCCACAGAAGCGTCAGCCTGCAGATAATAGCTCTGCTTGAGCTCATTGAATCAGGCATCAGGCCCTGCTTGCTGAGGCTGCTGCGTGGTCACAATGTGCCCTGTGCTGGGAGACCCAGGGCTTTGTCCTGCCTGGCCTAACCCTTCAGAAAAGACGAGGTGAAATGGTTTGTGCCAGTGGGTGACCCCCTTTTTCACATAGACTGTTGGTATCTTCCACTGACCACAAAGAAACTGTGTCCATGTGCCTCCCTGAATTAAAGCAGTGACGGAGCTGAACTCAGCGACAAGCCCCAGCTTCATTCCCAGAAACCCACGTTTGGATTTCCCAGGCAGGCCAGGTTGCCCAGGGGGACTTTTTCCAGGACAAATTGACGACATACACCCTGACCTGAGATGCAACTGCTGTGACCAGAGCTCAGCAGAGCAGAGCCACCAGCCTGGCTGGAGAAGGGGCAAGGTCTACAGAATCACACTGGGCAGCCAGGGGCCAGCCGGCCAGAAGCGGCCTCAGCTGGGGATGATTCCCTCAAAGAGAAGCAAAGGACACACAAATCAGGGTGGAGCACGCAAACCAGACAGACAGCTCTGCTGGAGGTGGCAGTGTGGCAGGGAGCCAGTTCCACAGGGGCCTGGGTCGGGGTGCAATTCTGGAGGCTACCTTAGAGCTCATCCCATACCTGCTCTGCAGTTCAAGACTTCGGACACTGATCAGGACACAGGCACCGCCAGGGGGAACTCAGCCCCACACTCCACACTTGGGGTCAGGCCCGTGAAACAGGCGTCTGGAAAATGCCGAGCAGGGCTGATACCTGGCAAGCAGCATGATGTTCCCAAATCTTCTGGCACAGTGCCCACCCCTTCAGTTACCCTGTCCCTCCCAGCCTGGGCATGGAGACAGTAACACATTTTAAATTGGATCTGTCCCCTTTTGTGAGATGCCATACTATCACCAGGGACCCAACTTTGCCTTCCATTTGGTGGCACGGTGACGAGGTCTGCCAGGCTTCCAGGCCTGGATAGCCAGGTGTTGTTGAGTTGGGGCGGGGCCTCAGGAGGGTCCGATGCTGCTTCCATGGTCCCAGAGCAGGGGTGACAGGGAAGAGAACACTTTCAGGGCAGAGCAATTCTGATGAAGCTTTCTCTTGCCCAGGGAAAGGCAAGCTACTGAAGTTTATTTTTCCTTTATCCTCTTTGATCATTGCCTGGTGAAGCTGAAAGTGACAGGACGTAGATGTTGAAGGGTTTTCACTTGTCAGTGAGTCAGGTAAGTGGCCGGTGTTTCTGAGTGCGCCTGCAACGACACCCACCAGCCGGCAGCCCAGGCCCCCAGAGTGGCACCCTGGCGTGCTGCACTCTTGCTCTTTGGGGGTCAGGGGCACATCGGCCTGGTCTCCCCAGCTTCCCTCCGGTCCCTATCCCTCCAGGAAAGCAGTTGAGGGAGCAAAGGCTGGACTCCCCGGAGCCTGCAGAGTTGCAGACTTTCTCAGAAAAGTTCCTTGACTCCTGGAAGGGAACAGCCCACTTTGCTATTTCCCTCATTTCCAATGCCTGCTTCCAAGGAAGAAAGATATCCTCTCTGCATCTCACCAGGGGAGGTGCGGTGGGAGGGGTGGCCTCTCCTCTGGAGGCAGGGAGCAGCCACCCTAGAGCCCGCAGTTACCTCCAGGCCCAATGTCCTTCCCTTTGGCTGACATCCTTTTTCTCCTGTCGTGTGGCAGCAGTATTTTCTAACACGTGATGCACCCCTTCACTCTCGGAAAGATTTATGGAGACCACTTGGCTCCTTCCTCCCCTCTGTGGGAATGGCTGGTCCAGAGCTCTGTGTGGTGTTCGTGTAACTTCGGGGAACTTCACTGAACAATGATCCTGTGTATTTGCAGGCCCACCCCCTTCCTCCCATCTCTCTCCCCACAGAAGGCCTCTTTTCTCTCTTTCTCTCATCTTTTGAGTTTATACCTCAGGGGGGCCGCGACTGGGCCCCTGGGCTTGAGACATGAATTAATGGGAATCAATGAATTTAGAGAGTGTGTGAGTGAGTGAGTGAATGAGTGAGTGAGTGGTGTGCATGCGGGAGAGAGAGAGTTCGCACTCTTCCTACCATTGTGTCTTGCTGCTTTGGACTATTCAATCATTTATACAAAAAACATTAGAATAACAGATCCATGCTAACATTATGCAATAATAGCAGTTTAATGATAATGAATACAGCATGGGTCATCCTCAGGCCAAGAAATGCTAACCCATGTAAAACTCACTATGTACCAGGAACTCTTCCAAGCACTTCACATACATGAACACACATTAAGTAAGCTCACCGTGATCTTACAGGTCAGTACTGTTACTATTCACCCTGGTTTTCATTGACAGGCCTACAGGAAAGTCTGAGACAAGATGGCAGGTGGAGCCTTCCAAGTTTCTTAGGAATTGTAAGCTGTTCAGGATCTTTCGGGGCAAATTACAGAATCAGGTGTGACATCGGGCTGTCTGAGTGATTTGCCATGTGCTTAACAGAAGTGCTCATTTTTTCCAAGGGCCTCGCGCTGATCAAAGGCCGTGGAACCTCGTGGTGAAGGGGCTGCCCTGTTGTGTACAACTGCAGAAAAGTGAGAGAAGGAAGGAAGTGACACTTGGAAAAGGCCTTTCTCAGAGGCGGTTGTCAACGGAAAACAGTTCTGTGGCCAGGGAAGACTAGGAAATGCGAGGTAAGCAGACTCAAAGTTTCTTTATTACAGAACTTCTCAGAGCTTTGAATGGACTGATGTGCACTGTGACTCTTCTACAGGGAAACAGTATTTCCTCAGCTCGTTCGACACTTTGTGAGTAGACACTCGTGGGACCAATATTCCATGGAATGAATGTACTTTGGGAAACAGATCTGACCAAGTCAAACTTTCTACTTTTAAGGTTACCGTTAGCTCAGTCTGGCCTGGAACTAGAGACATCTCTGCTTGTCTGTAAAGCCCCAATGTCTGGAGCTATATAAAGAAAGATTTGGATCTACAGTTTGAGAGACACAGCAGTACAGGGGGATCTCAGAACCTGCTGTGTCTGGTGAGGCCCCTCCTCCCGCCCTGACCTTTGCGCCTGTGTACCTGGAACAGAGGTCCTGGTTATCAGTGACACTCCAGAAGGAAAGTGACAAGCTTGTCTATTTGCCTGCACAGTGTCCCCCACCAGCACAGCAAATGGATAACTACCATACCGAGTTTTTTGTTTAGGACCCCTGTGAGTCCAGAACTGCATGAGTGCCTACAGGAGAGCCTGGCTGTGTGAATACCCCCTGGGCTTCTCCCCCGGAGCAGCACTACTGGGGGAGTTACTGACTGTGAACTTTGACTCAACTACCTCACTGGGAGGAGCTCCATCCATGGGGAGCAGTCAGTGGAAGAGGGTGAGTCCTGAAGGATTGCATTGGGAGCTACTTATGGGCTGACAGGAAGAGAACCTGAGGGTGGGGGCTCTCACATGGTAGCTCCAAAAAACAATTTCGTGCACAACTGTACTTTAAAGCCTTCCTGATGAGTGCTCATTGACCATCTCAAGAAGCTTCCTATAGAATGAATGCTCTCACACCCAACCTATTCTCACCACTCCCCCAAGGTGCACACTTATTCCCTTCTGACTAAAGAAACTGGTCTTCCTACATCTGTTCTTGCTCACCACCTGGACCCACTGCCAGATTAAGCTTCCTAAAACATTCTTTTCATCATGTTCACTTCTCTCCTCAAAAATTTTGAACGCCAGTTTGAATAGAAGTCCGCACCATTTGTCCTGTCCTGCTGCACCAGGGCCCTGACCCAGCCCAGTATTGCTCCCCTCTCCAAAACACCTATTCACAAAGGTATATGCACCCCAATCTGCATTGCAGCATCATTCAGAGTGGGCAAGACATGGAAACAAGATGAGTGGGTAAAGAAGGTGTGGCACACGTATACAGTGGAATACTGCACATCTGCAACAGCATGAATGGATCCTGAGAATATTGTGCTAAGCAAAATAACTCAGAAAAACCCAAGAACCATATGATTTAACTCCTATGTGGGATATAAAACTGAAAGCAAATGAACAAACAAGACAAACAGACAAAAACTCATGGACACAGACAACAGTATGGTGGCTGCCAGAGGGAAAGGGGGGTTGGAGGATAGTAAAGGGTAAAGGGGGACAAATATATGGTGACAGAAGGAGATTTGACTTTGGGTGGTAAACACACAGTACAATATATAGATGATGTGTTACAGAATAGTACATTTGAAACCTATATAATTTCATTAACCAATATTGCCCCCAATAAATTTAATTTCAAAACTTGCATAGCCACTGGACACTCTGGCTGAATTCCCACTCATTCAGCTTTGTTGGTGTTAGTTTCCAGCCTCAGGTCCTTATCAGAGGAATGATGGAGTAAAGACTTCTGAAAGTTTTTTCCACGAGAACGGTGGCAAAAAATCATCAGAATCAGTTTTTCAGAACTCAGGTAATTAACCAAAGGTTTGCAGCAATCGAGGAATATTTACTTAAGAAAATAGGCAGGATCTCAGTAAGAACAGTGAGTTTTGTGGTGTTTGAACTTGCCTTATTCTCATTGCCCACTCTCTGGTTCCACAGTAGCCTTAAAAGTCACAGCCTGCAATCAGCAGCCTGCAAGCTGCGGCCAGATAGAGGAGGGTGAAGCCTCATTCCCACACCTGTGTCGTGGCTTCCTGGTAGAGCCCTCTGGCAAGAGTTGTCTGTACTTGGCCTGACTGGGAGTTCACCCAATGTAGTTCATTCTTTCGCCTCCTTGGTGTCCCTAGAACAAAACAGGGCCGTTATACTGTCTGGAGTGTCCTTGGCCCTGGGATCCAGATGTGTCACTCCCTACATTCTTCAAATCACCCTTGAAAGTCACCTGCTGAGTGAGGCTTTACCTGGCCACACTATCGGAAATTACACTTCCTATTCCTGTTCCCTGCTTCATTTTTCTCCAGAGCACTAATATACTATATATTTCATTTATTTATTAGGCTTATCACATGTCTCTCCCACGAGAATGTAAGCCAGCACAAAGGTGGGGTTTTCTTTGTTTTCTTTGGTGCTGTATCTTCAGCACCTAGAACAGTGCCTGGAGCAAAATGAATGCTCAGTAAGCATTTTTTGGAATGAACAAGTAAATGAAGGTTTGGGAAAGAAAATATTGACAGAAATGTCACACATCTTGTTTAATTTAGCCTGTTGATGCTTGATAATTAATTGTATTACTGAAACGGGTTGGGAACTTATTTGTAGGTGAACTTGCTCATTGAGCCCTTAAAAAACTCTTCCAGATGGAAGCCTATGTTTTGCTTCCATCAGCACCTCTGTGCTGGGTACACAACCCATTTTTGTTGATTTATTTGAACCCAAAGCCTGGCCTTTTTCCAGGAAGTCATAAGAATACAGAAGCCCTCAGAATTCCCCGTGATCCACTGAAGGTAAAGGAAAGAGATCATGTCCCAAGCAAGGGTGGCGATTGTTTTTGTTTGGTTGGTTTTGTTTCACAAACAAGCACTTCAGAAGGGACACCCCAAATAAACAAGCCCCCTTGAGGGACAGCACACATTCCAGCAAGAGTGACTTGCTTCTAGAAAGGTTTCCAGGGTCAGTAGGATAATGTTTAATAATTGTACACCATGGCAAATTTTCATTTTTGAAAGGAGAGCTTCTTTTTGCAAGTGACCCAAAGTCTCTTAAAACAAAATCTAGTGAATAACATGGCTGAGCACTTTGGAACATATGGAATGGGTCAAGTTTGTGGTGTGAGCTGAAGGCTGAGAGTTCACTTCCTTGCAAATAGTCTCTTCTCCCATCTTGGTGGTCTGTCCACTGAGCTGCTGCTGCTGGGTCCCTGGTAGTAACCAAGCCTAGTCCTTCTCCAGACACCTTAGGGTAAAAGCTTCCTTGGGAGGACGAGGGACACAAAAGTGAGGATGACACCCTGAATCCAGGTGGACTTTGAGAGAGTGAGAAGTGGCAAGGTCTCTTGACAAGCCTCAGCAAGAGCTATTGGAGGACAACCAAAGGAAAGCCTGTTGGATCTGAATCATTAACCATAGTGCTTTTAAATTGCCAATAACTCCCTGAGTTGTCCAGCAGAGCTCAAAGAAGCAAGCCCAGGTCATTTCTGTGTGTGGTTGACCATACCACCAGGGACAGACAAGGTGACCCAGGTACTATGATCCCACCTCTTGTGTCTTTTCAATCCTGCTCTGTGTTTCTGGGATCTCAACAATCTCTCCAAAAGATGCCCAAGTACCAGGTGGGAGTGCTGGTAAAATCAATTCCCAGACTGCAATAGAGACTGTCCCAAAAGTATCATGGGGCAGAGGAGTGCTCAGACTTTCTGCCTCTTCCTACTCTGATTCTTTTCTTAAAAGATTAGGTCTTTGGGCCAGGAGAGAGTAGACACACTTCCCTCTGTTCCTCCTGTTAAGCACAAATAAAAATCTTGGAATGAATATGTATTTATACTAATATATTTACATTTATTAAAATATTAAATATAAAGATTTATAAAATAAATATATTTATATAATTACATACACCTATAGCTCAAACATGAGAAGACTCTGAAAGGTATGGAGAAGGCAGACTAGCCAGGGACCTCAGGACTGGAGGAACAACGTGGCAGTGGGTCCCCAACATTTCCTTTTATACCTTCTATATCTCATACTGGCACTGGAGATGCTGGCAGCTGAGAAACACCAATGGAAGCAGTAAAAAATAAAAACCAACAGACCCAGGAAAAGCCTGCTCTACCTAGGCAAGAAGCAGGAAAGGGACCACCTAGCAAAGTGTCAAACTTTTATAGCTAAACACCCAGAAAAAAACTCCAGTCACATTGCCACCCCATCAGCAAAGGCAGGATGAAGAGCCTGAGTTCCCGCCTTTCCAGGCTGTGATGAGGCACCCCTCCCTCTCCTGCCCAATAGGTAGTATCAAAAAAGACTGAGTGAGGATCTGGGACATTCAGCAGTTATGAACCTCCTACTCCGGGGCCACTGGGGACTATGTAGGGACCTTGGACTTTCATACCCACGCAGGGACAATGAGGTGTCTCAGGAAGGTGGGTGGGAAGCCATAATTTTCACCACCATCCAGAGCTCTACCTGGTACCGACCCATGTAGTATCAGTGGAAGTTTTCTTAAAAAGAAGATTTAAATAAAATAGAGTCTCATAACATAATACCCAGATTCAGGATACAAAGAAAAACTCATTCACCACACCAAGAACCAGGAAGATCACTACAAGTAAGACAAGCTATTGAACAAACACCAATACCAAAGTGATACAGTTGTTTAGAATTATCTGACAAGGAATTTAAAGCAGTAATCATAAAAATGGTCCAAAAGCAATTACAAACACACTTAAAGAAGTCCCAGCCAAGATACAGAGATTTAAAGGAGCACTAAATGGAAGTTTTAGGGCTAAAAATATATGAAAGCCAAAATTTTTTTAAATGATGTGGATGGGCTCAGAAACAAAATAGATAGGACAAAGGAAAGGATAAATAAACCTGAATATAGAAAAAGAGAAATTATTCAGTCTGAAGAAGTGAGAAAATGGACTGGGGAAAAATAAACAAAATCCCAGAGATCTGTGGGACTATCATATAAGATCTTCATGTCATCAGAGTCCCAGAAGGAGAGGAGAATGAGGAGGATGGCTAAAAATGCTTTAAAAGAGCCCTGGCTGGTGTAGCTCAGTGGATTGAGCACAGGCCTGTGAAGCAAAGGGTCACCGGTTCAATTCCCAGTCAGGGAACATGCCTGGGTTGCAGGCCAGGTCCCCAATGGGGGACACATGAGAGGCAACCACACATTGATGTTTCTCTCCCTCTCTCCCTCTCTTTCTCCCTTTCCCCTCTCTCTAAAAATAAATAAATAAAATCTTTTTTAAAAAGCATTAAAAGAAGTAGAAGTGGAAATTCCCAAAATTTAAATTTAATAAACTTACAGATCCAAGAAGCTGAATGAATCCCAAACAGGATAAAGTAGTGTACTTTGGAGTAAACTACACCAAGACACATCATAGTCAAACTTCTGTAAACTGAAGACAAAGGAAAAAAATTGAAAGTAGTAAAAGAGAAACAAACAATACCTTCCTGTTAGGGGAAAAAGAATTTGAATGACAGCAATTTCTCCTCTGAAACTATTCAGGCCATGAGGAAGTGGCACACATCTTCCAACTGTTGCAAGAAAAGTAACTGACAACCCAGAATTCTGTATCCAGTGAAAATATCCTCTATGAGTACAGAGGACATTAAGACATTTTGAGATGAAGGAAAACTAAGAGAATGTATGGCCTGCAGACAAACCCTAAAATAGTTCAAAGAACTCCTAAAACAGATGAAAAGAACAATGGAAAGAAGAAAAAACAATGGGAAGAATATAATAAGAAAAATGCAATAGACTTCTCTTGAGTTTTCTGTATCATGTTTGGCTGAAACAAACATTAAAACATTGCTGCAATTCTAAATGTATATGGGGGAAACTTAAGACAGTTATGTTATAAACAAGAGGCAGTAAAGGAAGTTAAAGGGAGGTAAGCCTTGGGCACTTGGCTCAAACTGGTATAAGGTCAACAGCAGTAGATTATTATAAATTATGTATGCATGGTGGAATACATAGAGAAACCACTAGAACATCTATACAAAGACATACACTGGGAAACACTATAGAGAAATCACAGTGGAATTTTAAGAAATGGTCACATAACCAACAGTAAGACAGGAAAACAAAAATAGAAAGGAAACAAACAGAAAACAAAAAATTAAACTTGGGCCCTAACACACCAATAATTACATTACAGGTAAATCATCTGTGATTCTATTTATAGACCATTTTGAAGTTAACAAAATGAAAGAGATGGAGAACAGGATAGTGGCCCCAAGGGGGAGGAGTGATGAGAGGAAGCGGGGTGGTCTCCGTGGTGCTTGAGTTCTGGATGCTGACAGAAGTGATGGCCGCACAAACGTGTGCCCCTGACAAAATGGCACAGACACACAACACAACGTATCGGTGTCAACCTCAATTTTCATAGTGTCCTGTCCTTATGTAAGATGTTACCTTTGGAGGACACCACATAAATGGTACATAGGACCTCTCTCTACTATATTTGCAACCTCCTGTGGACCCGTAAAAGAAAAGAGAAGTCTGAATGCAGCTGCCCGTGTCTGATGTTAGGCCTGCTGTCCTCTGTGGTAGGGTTCTGGAGTCGGCAAGGGCCGCTCTCTTTCTCTCTCATGCCCCTCACCTCACACACCCTGTTGTACACCATGAATTTGGTGATTAGAGAGAAACCGTCATTTTAAAACTTCTAGCAGTTTTAGTCTCCTAAGGAGATAAAAAGTTATCTTGAGACAAAATATTTCTTTTGGGTTGGGGGGGAAGAATCACCACTATGAATCACCACAATGGTACTAAAGTAAGAACCTGCTGAGAAACCTTAATGTAGTGAAGTAATTTGAAAAAGACCAGGCAGTTAAGGTTTCCCTTTAATGAATTGAATGTGTGTATTTAGAGCATGGCATGGTTATTTCCTTTGGAGAAGTGACTCATTTTTTAGAATTTAGACTGCATTGTGCCTAGGTATTACCTGGTACTCACATGACACCAGGTATGGTCTTTAAGCAGCCGCTGCCAAGAAAAGAGGAGCTGGATGAAAGGCAGCACAGGCAGAGCACGCAGGCCTGTTTCTCCCCTCACCATGGAGGACAGCCGGAAGTGCTGGAAGCCTCAGTTAGACTGGCTGTCTCACATGCAATGCTGTTTAGGACAGAAGAGTCCAGAATGTCCCAACGCTGGAATGATGTGTTCCAGAGGAACACAGTGGCTAAGCACAAGGGCTCTGCAGCCAAACTGTATGAATTCAAACATCAGCCTCAACTCCCTCTTATTGTGGGGCCATCAGTAAGTACCTTAAACACATCTGTGTTTCAGTTTTCTCAGCTGTTAAATGGGGATAATAACTGTAAATCCCTCCTAGAAAGTTTTGAGCATTCACAGATTTAGTATTTGTGCAGCACTCTTTGAATACTGCCTGGCACACACTAAGCATTAAGTATGTTCAGCAACTTTTATGTTCATTTCCAGTGTCCTGGGAACATCTTTCTGGAGGCCAGAGGACGAGAACGCAGCTTTGTGTGTGACCTGAGCAGATGTCGGTTGTGGGGGCAAGAAATGAGACTAGAGTGTCTTCCCCTATCCGAGGCCCCCTATCTGCTTTTCCTAGCCCCTTCCTCACGGAGATAGCCCCCTGGAAGTTTCTGATGGGGGGGACACATTTTCTTTGGCTACGTGGACCTGGCCAGTGAGCTAGGGTAAGGGGTTGGGTGGGCAGGTCAGGAAAGAGGCCCTGGGAGCAGATTTGGATCTGGGGGCAGGTAGCAGCCCTTTCTGCTACCAAAGCCTGGCCGTTCCAATCCCCAGGGTAATTTGAGCACCAAGTATTACTATTTCTCTTTCTCTCTCTCCCTCAAATGCTTCTCTGGCATCCAAAGATTGCTAGTCTTTCTCGGATGACCAGCTTTGCCATCATCCTAATCTGAAGGACTTAGACACTTGTGCTTTCTCTGGCCGCAGGGTCCTGTCAGTCTCTGCCAGGCCAAGGCCCTGGACTGTATTCCATGTAAGAATTCTGCACTCAACACAGGGACAATTCTAAAGGTAACTGCACTGGAGGTGGGACAAAGGTGGAAGGTTTGCTCATGTGAGCTTTTCCAGTGCCTCCCAAGGGAAAACATTTCAAATTCTTACATCTTCATCAAGGGCTATCTCCTGGATGCTCCCTCCAAGTTTCCCAGGCTCCGTGGCCCTGAGGTTTGCAGCTTGCCCAGTGTGTACACGCCCCCTGAAACCACATGTGTTTTATTGGGAGTTACCAGAGAAGATGTCAGCGGCTCAGATTGAATTCTCTTCATTCTGTTGGCCCTCCTGCAATGCCAATCTGTGGTTTCTGACTGTCTCGCATCTCTCCATTCCCCCAGATCTTCCCTTGCGGACCCCTCCCACAATCTCAGTGCTCATCCTCAGATCAATAAGAAGAGTTCTGGGGAGACGTGGACAAGGTTTGGCTCTTAAAGAGAGATGAGCTTTGCAAGACTGAGCTTGGAGTCCTGATTTCAACAGTCTTGAAATCAGGTAGTGTTCTTTTTCAAAGTTCTTTGGCTATTCTTGGTTCTTTGCTTTCCCACATGAATTTTAGAATCAGTAGACAATTTTTACACAAAAAAATGCTGGGATGTTGGTAGGAATTGTGTTAAATCTATGGCTAGATCAATTTTGGGAGAACTGACATTTTAATAAAATTAAGTCTATTAACTCATAACAAGGTGTATTTCCCAATTTATTTAGGTTTTCTTTAATTTCTGTCAGCAAAGTTTTGTAGTTTACAGAGTACAGATCTTGTATATCTTTTGTCATTATTCCTATTGCATATTTTTTTGTATTATTGTATCAGGAATTCAACCAATTTATTGCAGGTGTATAGAAATAAAATTGATTTTTGTATATTGCTATTGTATCCTGTAGGCTTTTCATAATTCACTTATTCACTGTTCGTGTTGATCAGCTATGATCATATGGCCTCTAAGTGACGACAGCTTCGAGTTCCTGATTTTCTAGGTTAGAGCCTCTGGCACAACATGGAACAGAAGTGGTGAGAGCTGATATCTGCGTCTAATTGCTGATCGTAGAGGAATAGGATTTGGTCCTTCACCATCAATTATGTTGTTAGTTATACATATTTTGTAGATTCCTCTTGTTAGGTTGAGAAAGTTTCCTTTAACTACCAGTTTCCTACAGGTTTGTTTGTTTTTTTAATCAGGAACAAATGTTGGGTTTTGTTAAGTGCTTTTTCTATGGCCATTGAGATAATCATATAATTTCTTCTCTGACTCATTGGTTAGAAATGTGTTGTTTAATTTAACAATTCTTGGGAGATTCTCCAAATATCTGTCTATTATTGATTTATGATTTACTTCCACCATTGTCAGAAAATGTACTTTATATCACTTGAGTCTTCAAATGTACTGAGACTTGTTTCATAAACCGGAGTGTGATATATCTTGGTAAACCTTCCCCGTGCACTTGGAAAGAATGTGTATTCTGCTGCTGCTGTGTGGAGAGATCTGCCAGTGCCAGTCAGGTCAAGTTGGTTGACAGTGCTATACAAGTCTTTTATCTCTTCGCCAGTCTCCAGCTAATTATTGACAGAGTGGTACTGAAATCTCTAACTAGAATTTTGGGTTTATCTATTTCTTCTTGCAATTCTGCTAGTTTTTGCTTCATCTATTTTGAGGGTCTGTCATTCCGTGCACATACATTTAGAATTGTTATGTCCTCTTAATTAATTATTCTCTTTATCATTATGAAAGGGCATTTTTAAATCCTTAGAAATCCTGTTTGTTCTGTAATCTACTTTGCCTGATATTAATATCTTCTCTCTAACTTTCTTTTGGTTAGTTGTTAGCATAGCATTTCTTTTTTTTCTTTCTTTTACTTTTAACCTACTCTGTCTTATTTAAATGACATTTCTTGTAAGCAGTGTAGAGTCTGCTCCCAATTCCATTGCTCAGCTTCTTCACACTATGGAACAATGAACAGTGTCTGTCAATCTTGTTCTCTCTGACGCCCAGGTTTTTCCCTTGATGGTGGTGGGGATTAGGTATGGGCAGGTAGTGGGATTGAGCCAGGGTGTACAGAGAGAAGTACCACAAATTGTACCTAATAACTTAGGTCGAATGCCACACACCACATGTCAGCTGTATGACCTTGGACAAGCTCCTTAACTACTCCAAACCTCAGTTTCTTCATCAACAAAAAGAATGGAATAATATTGGCTAGCAGGGCTATACAGAATCTGTGTGTAATTCCTTCCCCAGGGTCTGGAGCTCATTTAGTGATAGATACTATCATCATTATTATTATTTTTATATTAATGCATGTACCATATAAATGCAGATATTTACATTACAAATCAACCTCCTAAGTGAGCAGAAAGCAGCAATCATACATTTTTTTAATTAACTTGCTGTGCCAAGGAGGTAATAAAAGGAATAAAATCAACATTATTTTTCAATGCTCATCTCATAAATTAAGCATGGAGGTTAAATCCCTTTCTAAGGCTGCATACACTCCTGCTGCAACCCCGTGAGTGAACAGGGCCAGATGGGGAGGGCAGTGCATCACTGTCTGCCGCTCCACCCTGTGCCCTTCTCAGAGGGGAGGCTGCTCAGGGGGTCTGTTCTGCAGCTGTGTGATTATGGCTCCAACCATGCAGAACCCTGAGAGGGAGCAAGGTCCTAGGTTTTCAGCAGGCACTGCCAGTGGGTCCTTTCCATCTCACCTGTAATTCCTGCCTCTTTCTGTAAAGATAATCCATGCTCTTTGGCAGCACGTGTAACACACAATGCCAAGTGACAGGATTCTCCTGCAAACTTCAGCAGGGCCACACTGTGATGTGCCACTAGATTCAACCAGCCATCTAAAAAGCATTTTTTTTAAGTCAAAGGTCTTTCCCATGAACAACCCGACAAGTACTTGAGCTTCATTATAATTTCCTTCTAACAGAGCTGGGAGAAATGAAATAGTAGTTATTAGCCAGATTTGTAAGGCTGTCTCCTGAGAAAATAGGGTTGAAGAGCGGCTGACCTAGAGGACAAAGTGCATTGGTTAGCTACCTAGTAAAGGGGAAAGAGCTGGCCCCCCATTTGCAAAGACCAAAAATACTCTTACCCAACAACCACTGTGTCTGTGCTCCCGGTGGAGGGCTGGCTGTGCGTCTACAACCTGAGGAAGCACCGCTTTCCCCCAGCGGTCTCCTCTCCATGTCTTCGGAACTACCCTACAGTCCCATTTCTGCATATTTACCCCAAAGAATTCAAATCAGGAAGATATCAGAACTCCTGTATTCATCAGAATATCATTCACAGTAGCCAAAATGTGGATATAACATAAGTATCCATTGACAGATGAATGAATAAAGAAAATGTGGTATAGCCCCGGTTGGGTAGCTCAGCTAGTTGGAGTGCTGTCCCATGAACCAAAAGGTTTCAGGTTTGATCCCCAGTCAGGGTACATACTTAGGTTGTGGATTTGATCCCAAGTTGGGGTATATATGGGAGGCAACCTATCAGTCTCTCTCTCTCTCTCCTCTCTCTCTTTCCTCTTTCCTCTCTGTCTAAAATCAATCAGCATATCTTTGGGTAAAGATTTCTTTAAAAAAAGCAACTGCTTACAAAACACCCTAGGGCATGGAAAAATGTCAATGAGACAGCGTAGGGTGTAAAAACCCAATTCCTCAACAACACATGCACTGTGAGCCCAATTTTTTAAAAGAAAAAATGAAATACCAGAACGCTAGCTATAGATCTCTGGCCAGTGGAACTATGAATGATACTAATTTTCCTCCTATATCACCTATATTTATGTTCTATATTTCTCAAATGTGCTATGATGATCATATGGACAAAATGACCCCTGTGAGCAGAAGTGAGAACAATGTCTGTCATAAAAGTTAAACTGCACCCACTCACAGCAGCACCGCAGGTCCAATTCACTGATTTCACCTCAGTTTGGGAAGCTCGCTCCACATGCATTTGGAAAGGGAGACAAAGGCAGTAGACAGAGTCTGTGAGGAAATCTATTGGAAACAACATCCTGACTGAGAAAAGCGACAGAACCACCTCCCTAAAAGCAGCCCCAAATGGCCATTCAAATAGTAAAAATGACGCAGGGGCTGAAAACAAAGTCCCTGCTTTCGGTCAGAGTTTCCTGAGCCAGTGAAAACATCAAGTGAGGAAGAGGAAGCCTGCGCTCCCTGATGCCCCCAGGGAGGGCCCTGCAACTGCCACCTATGCCAAGACCTCTGCTCTGCATCTTGTCACCCCCAGTGCAGGGTCAGCTCCATGCCCCAGGTGCCCCAGCAGAACCAAACGATTGCTCTGCTTCCTTCCTAGATGCCTAGTGGTGACGGCCATGCTCTGCCTTCAAGGAGCAGGGTGGCATTTGGATGGGGACCCACTGGAAAGCCAGGGTGGGGGCTGGGCACATGTTCCACCTCGGGCCACCTGCTTCCTGCCAGGCGGCGCAGCCGGGAGCCAGCCAGGCAGACACAATGGGTAGGACCTACATCAGGTTTGTAGGGGAAGAAAATTACTCTTTGTGGACTGAAAGATCAGGACAGGATATCTATAACTGTTTAAAGAAAAGCCTGGTCTGCAGCCCCTCCCTCCCCAAGCACTTCCGAAATGTCCCGCAACAAGCCAGGCTCTTTAAATATCCAAACCCAGAATAAATGTGCAGGCAGCATTTCCCCCTCAGCCGGCCCACGAGCTGCCAGCTGAGTCAGAGTCTTGAAGTGTTGGAGCGGGAGAGGGCTTGCAGGTCAGCAAGCTCACGCTGAGGCCGAGAGGCTGGCACTTGGCTCCCGCCCTGTGTGACCCCTCTCCCAGGGGCTTCCTGCCCAGGACCAGGCTCACTAGGGTGCCCCTCGCCTCTGTGCCAGGCTGCCTTCCCCACTTGGGCCACTCCCTGGGGCAGAGTCCAGGGAGGTGACGTGACTGGATGTAAGATGCACAACTTGCTCATGGCAGAGCGGGAGCTAAAGCCAGACCCCTCCCCTTCTGCTCTTTCCCTGGACAGGAGGACATTCGGACCTGATGACTCTGTGGTGGGCCATCCTGTGATAGTGCAGGGCTTGGTCTGCATTAGAAGTTGTGGAACGCACTTTCAGATCCTTACAAATAGGTTTAGATGGGCATTTCTCTTAAGAAGTTTGGATTGCTATATCTGTAAGGGCTTTTCTTTTTTTTTTATTAAAAAAAATTGGGTGGGGGTGGGCGGCTCTGGTTGAATATAGCATCTACCAGACCTCAAGATGTGAAACAAACCACAGAAGAGCTGATCTGGTTGAAGTGGGGGCAAGGGCCCAGAGCTCCCTCAGCCACAGCCCTCAGGTCCTCCTACCTTGTGTTCTGGAGACATACCTGGGACTCAGGGCTCTGAGTGATGGTTTGCAAAGCACTGGACCAATTAGTATCTCATGACCTCACTTACCTGAGAACCTCAGATCCACCGTTTGTGACTCTGGACCATGGAGGAAACGCACCTAGGGCTCTACTCAGCCCTTCTCTGCAGTCCATTAGCAAACAAGGATGAGAAGACATCTGAAAAATGTACCTGGATTCAAATGCAGCCAGTGGTCAACAGTGAAATGTGGCAGGCCCAAGCCCAACATAATCATCAATTCTTTCATCTAACAGAAAATCACTGAGCTCTTACTACATGCCAGCCCCAGTGATAGGCACAGAAAATTATGTACAGAAAAGTAACTCATGGTTTATCCCTAAGGAGGTTCACATTCTAAGAAAATCTGACATATAATTACAAAGAAAATTAGAAAGACTTCAGGTACAATTTTTTCAGAGATTCGTGAACAAGAGCTACCCTTTCCAGCAAGGATGATCACCAGAGGCTTCATGGAAGAAGCAGAATTTGAAAAGAGTATGGTTTTGACAGATGGGATTGAGAGAGTAGGGCACTTCCAAATGAGGAAGCAGCATGTGCAAAGGTCCAGAGGCACTCTGGTCATTCTGGCTGTGCAACTCTCAAAAGATCGTTCACAGAGTTTATCAAGTCAGGGTCACCCCCTGGAATCAGCTACATAGTGGACCTGCTGGAAAGCACAGATGTGTTCAGGAAATGCTGAGCTGGACTAGGCAGCAGGAGGAATCTGTACAGAGCAGTAGAGAGATCAGGCGGAAAGGTAGGTGGGAACCAGAGTACGGAAGGCCAGGATAGCAGGGCACTGTGACTCCACACTACACACAGTGGGCAGTTGCTAAGTGTTTTTGAACAGGTAAGTGAGGACAGAGTGAAGCTTCAGGAAGCTGAGCCTAACAGGTGGGAGGGTGTGTGGAAGGAGTTGGGAGGACGGAGGCTGGTGCAGTGGTAGAAAGTGACTGCCACAGTGAGAGCCACCAGTAACGGAACATCAGAGGGCGCAGCAGGACTGGTCTGGGCGCCTAGGGATGCAGGGGGTGCCTTTTGGGCACTCAGGAAAGTGGCCGGGGTGCCCAGGTTGTATGGGTACATGGAAAGTTTGACTGTAGGCCTGGAAGGTTGGGGGGGGTTGGAGAGACAATCAGTTTAAAGTTCCAGCTCAACCCAGGAGCAAGACCTCCCTGCATCTCTGCACAGGCATGACTGTGAACTGGCCTGACTTTGGTTGAGGGTTTTGATTCCAATAAACCCACACTGCCTCACTTCCATACAATTCTTTTCCCCTCAGCACCTCCCCAGGGATCACAGGGCTCCCAGGCCAGGAAAGCTGAAAACAAGACTTCCTTACGGCCAGTCTACAATTGAAGAGCCATGAAAGAGACTCCCTGGCCCCAAATTTTCCAGCTGAGCAGTGCCTGTCAGGGTAAACAGTTGCTTGCCACTTGGAATATTATCTGAACAGTTGGCAGATAGGAACTGTTTTTAAAACAAGCTATCAAAACAAACCCAAGGAGAACATCTGCGAGGCCCAAGCCTGCGTCGCCTAGGAAGGTGACCTGTCAGCCAGGCGAAGGTCCCACAGATGGCCCAAGGTGGGGTGGCCCCAGGTGGGAGGAGGCAGAGCTGAGGGGGGGGGAGGGACCTGTCTGCAAATGGGCTCTGTGCGAGATGCAGAAATACTCCTGACAGGGCGAGCCTCCCGAGCCTCCCTCCACGCGGAGCCCAGCAGGGACATCTGGCGGCCCCTGGGTCCATCCAGGCACAGTCACTTAGATCCTGGGTACATCCTAAGTGAATGCATCAGATGTTATTTATTTATAGCCATTGATCGAAATTTGTGTTATTTATTATGATGTTTATAAAAATTACATTGTAGGTGGCCTGTCCTTCCTTGACTCTCCAGCTGGGGTAGGAAGTTCTGTGCAGACTTCTCTGTTTTGTTTAGCTTATTTTTCCTCCTCAAACATTTTAACTAATGAGGGCAAGGATAACAAATGTTTATTATTTAAACCCTGGATGAGTCGGAGGCACCTGAACCTCATGGACCTGGGGCAGGGAACAGCTTTCAAAACAAAATTCTTCAGACCATCTTACACAGGTTCTATCTGTGGTCTTCATGTGTGCAGGGCTTTTTAAGCTGGGAAAGGAGTTCCACACACAGAATTGCTTCTTTCCCTCTTTTCTACTCTCCCGTCCCCTAAATAAAACTTACACATGCCCCCGGTTGTTTCGGTTATTTGTGTGAAAGTGAAACGCACCCTAAGATTTAAGAATAAGGGAGCAGGTTGGAAGTGTGGGGTGGCTCGTTCAATTAAAGAGCGTGGAGAATATTGGGAGGTCCTTTTGGTGTAGAACTAAGGCCTCATTCTCCAGTCAGTTTTGTTAGTAATAAACAGGATATTTTGATCTTAAAAGCCATGAATTTCCCATGGGTGAGATGGCTGGCTGCAGTTTGGCCGTGGAACGAAGAGGACTGTAATCCTAGACCCAGAGCCCAGGTCCAAGCCCCTGAAACCTCCTCCCTCAGCCTCGCCCCAGCCCAGCCTCTCTGGTCTGCCCTCCCCCCTCTTCCTGAGCACGGGAAAACCCAAGGCCTGGGCCCTGGCAAGGGCGGAGGGCCAAGGAGACAGGAAGGGCCCTGAGGGATTTCCTCTCTGAGGCTTTCACTGGTTGGGACCTCCTTGGCCGAGTACAAGGAAAATCTCATCTTTCAGCCACCACAAACATTAGGTGCTCCTTGAAAGGGCAAGGGGCATGGTACCACCTTAGGGAAATGTTACCAATATGGGAGGGGTTTGGGGGCTCTCTGTCGGGGACTCAGAGATGGAGGTAGATGGAAATGTAGAAAGAGGAGTCCAGGAGCCAAGAGAGCTTTTGGTTGTGTTTTGGGGCGAGAAGAGGACTGAGTGGAGGGCAGTTCTAGGCAGGATGGACTGACTCTAAGGAAAAGGTCTCAGGGGCCTGGGAGAAGATTCAAAGAGGGTCCCCAGGACCCTCTGGTGCTAAAGAGAATTGTTGCCAGAAAAAGCTGAGGAAATGGTATCAGGAGGATGGTCCTTCTTAAGAAAACCGGGAGCCATGGCCCAGGAAGCTACACAAACACTGCTCACACAGCCTGCAGCACTGAGATGCCGGAGAGAGAGAGACCCAAGCCCAAACAGCGTTCCATCCAGGCTGCGGGGCCAGCTCCTGGGCTCTGGGTGGAGAAATGAGGAAGAAGTTTGGAGAGCTTCAGGCCATTAAAGGGAAGCCATAAAATTGGAGAAAATATAGGATCATGTCTTTATTTCTACTTCTTTTTTTTTTTGACACCGTTAAAAGAATTTCCCAAATTGATAAAAAAAATCTAAGTTGAACATAGAAAAATGATAAGCAGCAACTCGGATGAACTCACAGACATAATGTTGAGTGAAAGAAGCCAGACACAAACACATAAGATACGCTTCCATTTACAAGGCATTCAAAATCAGGCAAACGAAAACTGATTTATGGGGACAGAGGTGTGAAGAGAGGACACCACTGGGGTCCTGACTGGGAGGGGCCCTGAGGGAGTGTCCTGGGTGCTGGACGTTTCCGTCTTGGTTTGGGGTGTGGTTACCCAGAGCACGGTGTGTAAAGAGTCGTGGAGCTGTGCCCGTGAGAGCTAGGCACGGCGTGGCACGTCAGCGCGCCTCAGCAAAACGGTGCTGAGGCGGGATGGTGTCGCGTTCGTGCGTTCACTTCCCACTGCTGCTGGAGCAAACGAGCACAAACTTAGTGGCTTAAAATAACACACATTTGTTCTCAGAAGAGGTCAGTAATCTACCATCGAAGAGTCAGCAGAGCTGGCTTCCTTCTGGAGGCTTCATGGGAAAATCCATTTCCTTTCCTTTTTCAGCTTCCAGAAGCCACCTGCATTCCTTGGCTCACGGGCCCTTTGCAGACCACTCCTACTCCTGCTTCTGTCATCACATTTCCCACCACCAGGTCTTTGACCCTCCTGTCTCCTTCTTGGGATGCTGCTGGGCCCACCAGGGTAATCAAGAACAGTCTCTCCATCTCAAATTCTCAACTTACTCACATCTGCATAGTCTCCTTTGCCATAGAAGGTATCATCACAGTCCTGAGCATTAGACATAGGCATTTGGAGGAGGGGCATTGCTCACCTGTCACTGTAGGATTGCATGAAGATCAAGTTCCTTGTATAAGAAAGTGCCCCTTTCCAGACCACATCAGATCAACACATGTGTTGGGTTAATTAATGTCAGCCGCTGTTGAAACACACAAACCCCCAAATTTCCGTGGCTTTATACAATAAGCAGGGGTTCGTAACCTGGGTCTGGCAACCCCAAAGAGTCCTTAGATGTAATTCAGGGGGGTCTGTGAACTCAGATGGGAAAAAATACATCTTTATTTTCTCTAAACTTAGCACTTTCTTCAATAATAAATGCAGCCAATAAATCACATTCGTATTAACAGTACCTGTAATGTTATCACCGATGGAAATGAAAGGTATTTTCACATTAAGTCACAGTTGTTGCATCTGTGTCAAAAGATCACATACACTCATCACTACTTCACAGGTATGGTGGTTATGAAACCTTATCGTATATCTTATTACTTAATAATAAATTAATAAAGAAGCATGTATGTTAAATTGTCATGATTTTTATACTTTAGTTACAATATTTGAGTGCAAATGTTAACCTAGTAGTCTATGTTACCCATTTACAAACATTTCTGAGAAAAAGTCTACAGGCGTCACCAAGTTGACAAAGTGGTCCAGGGCATGCGCACACACACACGAAACAGGTTTAAAACCCCTGGAATGTGGGTTTCCCTTTTGCTCCTCTAAGTTTGGAAGCAATCTGGGTGCCCCCCCCTCCAGCTGCAGCCACCCCGTCTGGAACATGGAACCTGAGACTGACCCCAGGGGGCTCATGGACCCAGGTTCATTACTGGGGTCCCCCAGCCTCTCTGAGAAAGTGAGGATTTCTCATCCAGACCACAGCTTTGGAGCGGAAGTCCTCTCAGTTCTCCAGGGAGTTATCTGTGTAACACATACCCTGTTAGCAACATAGATGACAAAACGAATTTCCTGGGTTTCTTCAGGGTGTGAAGACTGGGTGGCTGACAGGTGTATAGGCTAACTGCTTGGCCAGCTTTTTCACAAGTCTAAGCTAATTCTAATTCCACCCTTATTTGTCCGCAGACTGAGCTAGACTTCCCCACTTTTTTCCTCCCTGACCATGAAGGGAGCAAGACTCTATAGCTTGTTGCTGCTCCAGCTCTGCTGTTGCTGCTGGATTTCTCTGGGTCTCACTGGAAAATTCAGTTGGGATACCCTGACTCCTGAGCACTCCACACCCACATCCCCACCCAAAGCCTTTTTCCTGGACCAGCTTGCTTCTCCCTGCTACACAGCTCTCGGGGTGATTGTTTGTGTTTTAGACTTTTCCTAGATGATGAGCCTCCAGCCCACCATTGACCTTGTTCTTGGCTACCCCTGGCTCTTTGAGAGTGACTCAGACCTTACCTTCCAGTCCAGCTCCTCTGTACCCAACTTTTTCCTCTCCCATCTCACCTGGATGGCACCCCTCCACCCACACTCTTTCTCCCACACCTCCACCTTTCACCTCAAGACACCAATGTGGGAGTAGGTGGCCCCACCTCATCCGGATATGGCTGAGCATCTGTTTGGAAGAAGGGAGTGGAGACTCCCCTGGGACTTTCATTCTTCTTATCTTCTCTGAAGTCTTTTTCCAGCTTCTCCTTTCTTGTAAAGACCTGTGGTCCTTCAATGGAACCGGAAAAACAACGCCTCTCACTCACAACTGTTGGCTCCAGGATCCCAATGGTTTGGGCTATTCTGCTTTGTCCAAACTACAATCTTCTTCCCTTTTTTCTCCCTGTCAGAATGCTGCTCCCACGCTCCACAGGGAGTGTGTGGAGGCTCACGGAGCCAGCCCCCAACCCTTGTCTGTGACCATGGGGTACCACATGCACCCAGGCTAAGGAAGGACTAAGGATTCTTAGACGGGTACTGGTAGCAGGCTGCCTCACACCTGGGCCTCTCCGTTTGTGAGTGTGGGGAGCACGTGCTTCCCCTGGATCTCACTAATGGAGTCCCAGGCTCCCACTTCTGCTGCCAGCCACCTTGTAGAGCTGCCATGTGACAGATGGTCCATGGGGTGACTGCTGCTCACCAGCTTTATTGCCTCTAAACCCAGCTGAAAATCCCTGCCTGCCTAACATCTGCTCAGGTGCCTGGAGATGGATGTGCTCTAGAAGCAGAGCTGCCAACACACATCTCCCCAGCCCATCTTTCACCTGCTCCCCAGCGACCCACCTGTGGTGCGCTACGGCAACGAATTTGTTAGCACACTAGAAAAGTCCCAGTCCTCCGGCCAGTTGTGCTCCTTCCTTCCTTGCGGGAGGCTTTGTGGAAAAGGGAAGGTGTTGGTTTCCTATGGCTGCTTAACAAAGTGCCACGAACAGGGTGGCTTGAAACAACAGAAGTTGTCTCAGCTCTGGAGGCTAGAAGTGCAAAATCAAGGTGTATGCAGGACAGAAGCCTTTTTGCAGCTTTAGGGAGAAGTGGTTCCCTGACTCTCTGGATGGCTCCGGTAGGTGTCAGCACCCCTTGGTGTAGCAGCGTCACCCCAAACCTGCCCCCATCACCACATGGAGTCCTCTCTGTGTCTCTGTGACCAAACTGCCCTCTTCTTATAAGGACACCATTCATATCCACTGGGACCTCATCTTAACTTGATGACATTTCCAAATAAGGTCACATTCCCAGATTGCAGACAGTTATGCATGTTGGGGGGAGACTATTCAACCCGGTATAGGTAGGAAGAGGAGGAGGGGAGTAAAAAAGAAGAAAGGAAAGAAAATAGGGGACAGGGAAAATGGGGTAGAAAGGCAATTCACATGTATTCCATGGGCCCTGGAAGTATGCTAGCAGTCCTCATTCATTCATTCATTCATTCATCAGATATTTTTTCAAGCATTTCCTAGGTGTCAGGCACTGTTGTAAGCACTGCTCACGTGGCAGAACAACACCAAGGACAACCCCTGCCCTCTTATGCAGGTATGTATGTTGGCTCCCCGCCTCACTGAGGGCCCTGGAGAAGGTTGGCGAGTTGCTCCAGTTCCCGGGTAGGTGGTCAAGGGGGCGTTTGGATGAGGGCTTCCCTGGCTTTGCGTGCATGCCCCTGAGAAACAGAAAGCCAGTGCTCTGAGAAGGTCATGGTAGAAAGTGCCTGATGTTCTCATGTTACTGTATCAAGAAAATTCCTGCCCTTTCCTGGAGAGAGAAGGAGCCACTAGCCTGCACACCTGCTCTAGTGTTCCCTCAGCCATCGTGTCCCGTAGAGCTGCCCCTGGAATGGCAGCAGCCGGTGGGTGGGGTCCTCCCCTTGTCATAGAGTGGGTCCCTCCTAAAACAGGAGGCAGAGCCCAGGCCCGGGGCCCAGGCTGTGCAGCTAGGCTTGGGGTTTGAGGATGGGTGAGTATGTCAGGGGAATATACGTTCTTCCCCTCACTCCAGTCCAGCCCCAAGCCTCTGTGCTCCACACCACCCAGCACCACCAGCTCCCGATCTCCGAGTCTGAGCCAAGAAGCAGGAGGGGTGTGTGTACTGATTGAGGTGTCCCATCTCCCTCGTGCCCTGTGCCATCCGCCCACCCAGACCGGCTCTGTGCCAACCCCTTACTGATGCAGACCTCTGGCTCTACCTTTCCTAGTCCTCAGAAAGGCTGCCCATTTTCCAGGACTTTGAGGCATAGGCTTCCTGTCCATCCCCAGATATCTGTCTCTATGGTCGGCTTCCTTCCTCGCCTTCCTCTCACTGTTGCTCAGACATTTCGCTGTCTCTAGAGCCCTATTGCCCATCCCCGGGTTTATAGCACCCGACAATCACACAGGAGGTGCCTGGTCCTGCTGCCTCTCAAAACCCCCAGTTCAATGACATTGAACTCATCTTCTTTTCCCAGACGTGCTGCTCCCATGCTCAGCACCTCGTGAGTTGTCCAGATCCCCCCTGCCGCTGGGCTAGGAGCCTAAAGGGTTGTTGCTGACTCCTGCCTTCCTCACCCACCCTGGGCTGCTCCAGCACCAGGCCAGCCTTCTGGATATCTCTCCATCCCTACTGCCCCTCCCCCAGCCGAGGTGGCATCTTGCCCAGATTCCCACAGTCACCTCCTAATTGGTGCCCCTCCCCATACAATATGCAGGATAATCGTTCGGAAATATGTGTCTGATTATTTCATTCAAACCTCCTTGTACATACTCTGGACTTTAAAAACAGTTGTCAAGGTTCTCCTTTGCCAACAGGCTTTTCCTGGTCTGGTTCCAACATACCTACTAAAGTCTTGAGCCCTATACTCCTCCACAGGCCACCCCCACATGCACACACACACATGTACACATGTGTATGCACATGCATGCATACCCATGCACACATGTGCGTACACATGCACACACATGCATGTCACAATCTAGTCGTGCCCATATATTTAGTCATATGTGCAGTTATTTACAGGGTACCAGCTATTTGCACTTGGGATACAATACTGACGCTTGTTACCATTTCTTCAACATGTCACATACATGTTTTCTGTGGTTTTCCTCCTATTACTCCCTCTGCTGGGGACGTCTTCCTCCCTTTCCACCTAATATAGGCCTATCCCCTTTCTTCAAGACCTGGCTCAACACACCCCCTCTGTGACACCCTGTCCACTTCCAGGTTGAGTGAATTCCCCGATATGCTCTAACACTCCTATCCACAGTGGAAATGACAGCCCTGTGGGTGGGGGCAAGAATCACTAACTGTTCGTACCTCACGGCCAATCCAGGAACCCAGCGCACTTACTGCATGGATGGTGCAGAGTGTTCTCAGCACCCTCAAGGCCCCCTTGTGTCATCCCCAGGAAGCCCCAGCCCCCCAGCTGTGCTCAGCCTAGAAATGGCCCAGTCTTGGTGCCCATCAGGCCCCACCAGCAGCCGGGTAACACCCCCAGGAAAGTAGGAGTGGCTTTCTCTCCTTCCTTGAAACTTGAAACGCAGCTGTTTCATATCCAAGAAAAGCCGGCTCACTTCCTAACATCCCATGCCCGTGGTTGGGGAAATGCAGAGAAAGCCCAGGTTAGGCCCCTGATGTGGGCATCGCTGAGGCCTGGCCCACTGTCTGAGCCACACACCTCTCCCAGTGGGTAATTGGACTTCCCTAAGCCAGGCTGGGGGGTGCGGACACAAAGCACCAGGGCATAAGACATTCTCAGTTCCGGCCTGGGGTGTTCCCACTCTCGCTCCTTCCCTCTTGAAAGCAGCATTGCAGTTAAATATTTAGGAAGTTCTATTCTATTTCTTGGAGGAGTCTAGCTTGGCCTGAATGTGTTTTCTCTCTTTCTTCCACTTTAATGAACCAAGTATTTGGGAAATTAGCTCACAGAGTCGTGCCACCAACACCAAATTAGAGCCATCTGTACAGATAAAACAGTTAGGAGCTTTTGTGCCCCAGTGGGCTGAGATGTGTAGCTCATTCAGTCCCAGAGGATGCACTTTATCCCTGAGTTTCTTTTTTTTCCCCTGACACAGAAGACGCCTCAGTCAGCGCGTAGGAAACAGGAAGGAACCCGTTGTTTTAAATAGCAGATGGCAGAGAATTGACTCATTATGGTCTGTTCATTCAGCAAGTGACAGCCAGAAGGCAGCCTGCTCAGCCCCCACGTTCCCCAGACGCAGGTCAAGGGGCACGGCCAGGGTTTTCTCACAGAAAGTCTGGAAGAATTCAGTGCAAATCCTTCCAGAGGCAACTAGTGAAGCCTGAGGTTTCTATCTTGTGAGGGACCTTACAAGAACCTTTAAAAAAAAAAAAAGACAAAAACAAAAGCTCCAGTAAAAACCCAGAAGAATACCTGGAAATCAGACAACATCCTGTGTTTCCCTTCCCTATCCTGATTTACTCTGAGTGGGGCAAACACACCTTCCAGCCTCCCTTTTCTCATCTTGGCAACGGTCTATTTTCACCTTTCCTGTCTTGAGAGGCATTGGCTCAGGGCTGTGAGGCAGCAGGAGGGGTGACCGCTGCCGAGACAGAGGGTCCTCCGTGAAGGCAGGTTTCTGCAGGGAAAGGTGGCCCCATGGGGCAGCTGAGTCCAGGAGCCCAAGGGTTAATCTGCCTCAGATCCATCATTGTGACAGCAAAGCACACAAATTAGTCCTGCCAAAGCAGTCCTGACCTCCGGATTTAATTTTTTAAAGTGTGTTGTGCCGTGTGTGACGTCCACATTGGAAACCAGGTGTCATGAGGAAAGTGGAGAGGCCAAGGCCCTTGTGCCTGGCAGCTCACTCCTGCCCCCATTGTACTGCGTCTTCTTCATGCTCAAAGCAGACTCGAGTCTCCTAATTTCCAACAGATGAGCCTGGGAGTCTTGGAACTGACCTGCCTGAATTCTCCTTCCACGCCTCTCCCATCCCACCATGAACACCCACAGTCTCATGGCTTACATGGTGTCTTCACGGAGTCCTTCCCTGCCAGTCCCCCAGGGAGGGCCCTAAGTGTCCCACCTCCCAACCCAGGCTCTGCCTTTCAGAGCTTGTAGAGCCACTTGGACTCATATTTTAACCCAAAACTGATGGTGACTCCTGTCACCAACAGGAGTGACCAAAATGTCCTGTTTGGATCATTAACCTTACTCCCAGAGCTGGTAAAACCCTGGACACTCAGGGCAGTGGAGTGTATAGCATCTTCAAGTGGACATCTTTCCCAGACATCGCCCTTTTTGAGAACGTGCCGAACAAGTGGATCCTCAGTATACTCAGGAGGTGGACTGAAGTCCCGGAGGTGAAGAATGGGGAAAACCTTCCACTTTCTCCTGTTCCTCAAAGCCATTTTGTATGCCTACAGGTGTCAGTATAAGCCAAAAAATGGGCCTTGTCACAGACGAAGTCAGAGTAACCATATAATTTATTGTCTAAATGTAGACCCCGTTGACAGTGAAAAAGAGACCTATTAATAATTACGCCAAAACGTGCGTAGGCGATGCACGTCCCAGGCAAACTGGGACAGATGGTCACCCCATGCAAGAACTGTGAGCTCGAAATGAGTGCCGGCTCCAATGTTGGGTATCCCCTTAGTTTCTTATTGGGTATCCAAGTGACCCTAGGCCCAAATGGGGTGCAGGGGGGCAGTGAGGAGGGTTAGGGAATAAGGCTGTGAGCCACCATGGCTGACTGAAGGTCATGCCGGGGCGAAGGCGGGAGAGAAACCGGCTTTGTTCATCCCAGAAAAAGGTGGCTCTGCTACAGACTTGAGGAAAACCAGCTTCCTTTTCTTATCTGAGCTGCAAGTTGCTCTCAGCAAAGTAACTGAGTTCTGCCAACTCCCTCTTGCAGCTGCAACGAACAGCAGTGTCCTGAGTCCGGAAGCTGCAGTTCCAACTCTCCGCGCTCCAGCCGCTGCAACGTCGGTCAGAAGTTAGGCTCACATTTACGACCCTCAGTTTTCCTTGGCATCCCGTCAAAAGGTCCAGGCAGGTGGTGTCTTTCTTCGTTCTTTCTAACAGACACAGTGACGCATCCACTGCTCAGGAACCCTTCCCTCCGCCCTGCTGCCCCCCATCCCTGAGCAAGGCTGCAGGATCAAATGCTCATCTTCTAGGCCCCCCATTTAACCCAGCCAGCCAGCAGTTTTGGAAAAGACAAGCCCCTCTATTTTCAGAGGCAAAATTATTTGAGGTAGTTACAGTTTAACTTTTCTCAGATCTCAAAGAATTAAAAATTAAATCTTAACTGTTTGATAAAAATCATTCATTTAAGAAAGGTTATTCCCTCCTAAGATAGAAATATTCAGATGGCCAACAAAATAGTATTCTATGGCATGGTTTATCCTCAATTTCTAGGCAAGCATTATATTGAAAAATATGCTGAAATAATCCAAATAGTTGCAAAGATAAATATTCTACTCAGGTACACTGAGTAGGGACTCCAAGAAAACTCCTGCATATTCGTCTATCACAACATAATACTTGAAAGGGAAAAATGCCCTCTGTGTAAAAAGAAACAAGCACATGTTTCATATTCTATAAATTTGGCTGAATGATAGATAAGAATTTATAAAGATTTCCCCTGGAGTCAGTTCTCCCACGGCACTCTTCCGTGTTCCCAGAGTAATGTTATCAGTGGTAGAGGCTGTTGGTCTTTTACTAGACTGTCTCATCTCCCAAATCAAGAATTTTGCTTTTTTTCCATGTTTGCTTCCAGAAAAGTGTTCAATAAAGATTTGATAAATGTGTTAATAAAAAGTTACATTAAGTATCAAATTATGACAATAAATATAAATGGCTTACATTTCTCTGGAGTCTCTGATTAAATTGAAAAGTAAAATCTAAAACTTGTCCATGTGTAAGAATTATGTCTAAAACATAAAATAAATGGTCCAAAGGTGCTGAACAGATGAAGATTGTGGTAATCAAAAAATATAAAGAAACAGAGAAAAGAGAATTTAAAATGAATATTATGTTTGGATTGTACGTGAAACATGCATCAAAACAGATCACAGGCTGGTTGGTAAAATAAGTCTCCACAAAAATCAAAGGATTGAAACAACATGCAGAGTATTTCCTGACCACAGTGGTATCATGCTGAATTATATCATGGCCCTTAAAAACACAAAACGCACATTCTGTTCCAGTTTATGTGAAGCAGTTACAAATTTGATAAAATTCTAATTAACAAAAACAAATCTCCTGGTAAAATTCCGATGAGAAAATTTGAAGTCTATCTTCTCCGATCTCAAATGATAAAACCCGAAAGTCAGTACTGTAGACAAAACCAGTGACTTTTAAAATCCTAATCATTTAGATAGTGAAAATATGCTTCAAAGTTACAAGGACTTAAAGAGAAAATTAAGAATATAACAGCAGGCTATTTTGAAAAAAACAATAAATGAAACCACTATTGGGCTTCAAGGAAAGTTAAAGTGGGATGAGCAACGAACAAGTGGGGTCCAGAGGGCTTTTAGGGCGGTGAAACTGCTCCGTATGACACCCGTGATGGGTGCGTGTCATTACACCTTTGCCCAGACCTGTAGAAGGCACAACACTGAGAGTGAACCCCAAGTTCAAGTAAACCATGAACTTTGGGGGATTACCACATGTCAATGTAGGTTCATCAACTGTAACAAATGCACCACCAGGCGGACTGAGGACAGGCTGCGGGTGGGCGGGGCCTGGGGAGGTGGGGGGATGTATATGGGAAATACTTGTAACTTCCTCTCAATTTTGCTGCGAACCTAAAACTGCTCTTAAAAAAATAGAGTACTTTTTGAAAAAGAGTTAAGCTCAAAGGAAACATCATAGTTTTAAATTTTTTATTATTTAAAACAACAAAAATAAAAAGAAAGGGAAAAAGCTTAAAAGTAAACAAAAGCAGAGAAAATAAATTAGTAGAAAAATTAATAGGAAATATGACAAGAAACAAAATTGATGAACATTTGACAAATATGATAAAAGAAAACAGTTTTAACAAAAATCAGTAAATTAGAAATCAGAAAGTGATAAACATCAGAGATGAACAGATATAGGAGGTTAAAACTATACACAATTTTGCAATAATAAATTTGGAAGTTTCCACAAAAAATACTTTTCCTAGTGAATATAATCAATGCTTTTGAGGTGCAACGAGGTGCAGAAAGCTGGAAAACAAGACCTAAGTTACGCAGGAACCACCTTCCTGGTGGATTTCTTTAAGTTGTCCAGGTGCAATTAAAATGTATGTTACATAAAGATTTTCAGAAAGCACAAAAAAAAAGGAAGGAAAGTTACTTAATTTGTTTAATAAACCACATATCCCTGACACCAAAATCTGATGGTGATGGAAAGTAAAAGTCACAGGAAGGGCAGCGAGTTGGTGGTGCAGGACGCACGGGGCAGCGCGCCTGGGGTGGGGGGGTTGCTGTTCCGACCGTGCTGTGTGGAGAGGAAGCGCCGCGGTGAGGCCAGCCGCGTGGACGTGGGCGGTTAAGAGTCACTTCTATTTTTGAGCCTCTCCATATCAAAAATTAAGAAACAACAAAACAATTTTTCAAATCTAATAACATTTAGAAGTAAATATTTACAAAAGTAAAAATGAATACAACTGTTTAGAGCATAATGTGGAAATAATGCCAAGAGTAAATATGAAGCCTTTAATGAAGCGAGATCCTTCTGGCCATAGCTTGCCCTGCACCACACACACGCCTTGTGACAAATGGACAAAGGCTGAGGGGAAGCAGAAGCAAAAGCTCAGAATGCTTGTGAAAACGTCCCTGTTGATGCTTTTGCCTCCCGAGGGTGTACACAGCATGAAGGATCTAACGTGCTGCCAACAGCATTGGCATTTACGATGAAACACTAGCGGAACAAAACAGTATTTATGTGATCGACCTTATTCTATGCCATCACCTCGAAAGTTCTGATTGCGAAATCTATAGAAAGACATGTTGCAAAGCTACTCTTGACGTGGGCACCCAGCTCTGGCAGGGAGCACCTTCCACCCCTGCCTTTCCCCCTCCCAGACCTGTAGAAGGCCAGGGGCCAGGCCTGGATGGACCCAGTACAGCTGGAGTGAAGCCTCCTTCCCCCAGGTGGTCTGACTCTGCCCCACTGCCCCTGACCCAGTGGTCAGTGACGGCCATTTTCACTCTCAGGTACTTCTTTGTCTCCTTCGGCCATGGGGCTGGGGTCTTGCCAGTTGGGTAAGAATAGAAAGTGTGTGCAATATCTAGATGTCATTAAAGTGAGAGGCAGGCCCTTATTTTCACCTTTCCTCCTGCCTGCTGGTTGAGACGGAGACAGGCCAGCTAAAGCTGAAGCAGCCGTCCTGAACCATGAGGTGTGTTTGAGAAACAGAGCCCAACACGGTGGAGTAATAACATGTAAGGATCCCAGAGAGCTGGCTGGACTCATGGTGAGCACAGATCCCCCAGAAACTGCTTTAATCTCAGGCCACCAAAGACGACAAGAGGTTGGAAGGCTGAGGCCGAGCACCGGCCTGCTCAGGGGAAGGCTCTGCCTCCTGCCCACTGGGAGAGCTTTAAATGCCCAGAAGTACTGGAGTTCCTCTTCGCTGCAGCTCCTCCCACCTAAGGCGAGGGAAGACACTGGCCCCCCATTAACTGTCACCTGCTCTGCCTCACCAGATGTCATTCTGCTTTGTATCAGCTGGTGCTCCTGCCCACTTTCATCTTGTAGAAAGATGCCAGAGAAGTTATGCTGGTGCTGAGCCAGGTAGAATTAATACCCCACCTTCCCTTCATCCTAGATTAGTTTAATAACTGTCTTTGTAGGTCTTGCTGAGAGCTCCTTACACTTGCTTTCAAATAACTTTTGGTTCTATGTGTAAGAGAATCAAACACAACGAAGCTTTTGGAGTTCCACATGGGAATTACCAATGGAGGGCAGATGTGCCCGAAAATTCCTTTTAGACAAGGAGCCTAGTTCCCCCCCCCCAGAAATACTGAGCCCTGTGTGACACCCTGAGGAGTGCATCCCCCCAGCCTTGGACCCCTAACTACTGCCTCCATGCTCTCTGAGAGGCCTCTGCTAGAAGGAAGCTCTCGCTGGTATTTCCAGACCTGGGAAAGAGCAATAGGAGTCCACACCTTCTCCCCACGCTGTGGCTGGCCTGTCCAGGAGGCCTCGAGGGACCACAGCTGCACAGACCTCCCCAAACCTTGGTGGACCCTTGGGAGGAGGAGCAAGAATCCAGGGCAAGGGAAGAGAGATAAGGAGCAGTCAGGCCAACTTCACAATACACCTGAGAGATGAGCCTTCTCTGAAATTCCCCTGAACCTGCATTTCCTACTCAGTGGAAAGTGGGCAATACAATGTAATGATGACCTGCGAGTCAGCTAAATCTTCTGGCCACTTAAAACCTAGAAAAGGTTGGCTCCCACTCCTTTCTCATGACTCTTAGATGTCTAACACGTTCCCAGAGGTTTCACATATTCATCTGGGAGCTTAGCATGTCATGGTCCTTTCCACCTCTACCCCTGATATCTGGGGTTCACATATGCTAACCACAACACAGATGTGACACCATCCTTGATTTTTACACACCCAGGATGACATTAGAAATACCCCCCGTGGCACAGACTGACTATCAGAATGGACGCCGTCTGCTAACAATGGGGGCGAGCCCACCACTGTGTACCAGGTGAACATGAACTTTGTGAGCAGTCCCACAAGCACACGTACGCACAGTGCACTTTACAAGTTGAAGGCCGAGAGGAGAGGTCATTTGTGTACCAAACGACCATGGAGTATCAGACATTCTTACTCTGAAACTCATTTTGGCTATGCCCCATCAGGGGTTCCTGCTCACTTGTCCTCCACTCATGTCAGGCACCATTAGATGTCTACTTAACAGTCATCCCCTACCTTTTCCTTGCTAATTAAAGATCATTTTTATTCAAGTCTGTGGTCCATCCTCTCCAAAGGCGAGCCCTCCCACGGGACCAAGGTGGCGGGGATGGTGAACTGCGATGGGGCCACGGGATGGTGACAGGCCCATTGCCCTTTGCAGGGCGGGTTTAGGTGTAGGTGCAGGAAAGCAGGGAAACCAGATGGAGCCAGTGGTCTGAAGAAAGTCTCCTTGAAGGCTTCTGGAAACTATTTTTTCTTCCTGGTAAAAATAAAAAGATACGAAAGGAAAACCTCTCTCCCACTTCCCTTTCAGTCCTGCCTTTCATGCAGCAGCAAGAGGACCTGCTGTCCAGGGTGACACAGACATCGCACAGCTCGGAGGGGAAGAGTCCCAAGCTGCGGACAGTGGGACACAGAGGTGGGAGGAGACTGGGTCCTGCAGCTCTGGGACCACTGACCTCAGGACCTCTCCCGGTTTAGGGTGATTTACTCCCACATTCTGGCCACTTTTGGAGACAGCTTCTGCTTCTTACACACAGCCTCGCGCCATCTCACAGGTCCTCCCCTCCTCCCTCCGTTCCTCTCGGGCTGAGATAAAGTCCTCATTTGCTCCCCCCGCAGTGCGGTTTCAATAACTCTTTTATTGCTTGGGTCCCTGCCAAATCTGTGCCTTTCGAGGTCTCACCTTGTATCCCAAATAGTTTAGTCAAGATATTTTCCCAAACGAAGAAAATTCCTTCCCGAAGAGTTCTGGTGCTGGCATTGAAAAGGCTTTTCGTCTCAAAAGAAACAAAAAAAAAAATTCAAGGCAGCTCCCATTCAGGAATCTCCAAGAGATAACACCTCTGCAAATCGTGGGCGGCCAGCTGTCCTCTGTTGCTTCACTCTAGGCTTCACGTGTTTCTTTTTACATGCCATGCAATGGCTCAGTATTAGATTCAAGTGTGCATAATAGTGCTTTGACATTTATATACATTATAAAGTCCTCACAATAAGCCATGACCATCTGTCAGCATACAAAGCTAGTACAAGTGACTGTATCCCCTATGCTGTGCTTACATCCCCATGACTTGTTTATTTCATAACCAGTATAACGCCTCTTAATCGTGAGCCTCCGCTCCTGCAGGCGTGGAGGTGGGTCCTGGAGCAGAGCCTCTCCCACTCTCATCCCAAACTTTCTTCCCAGCTTAGCCTCCAACTCTCCTGTTGACATACCCTCTACTCCAAGTAAACTAAACTTATTTGCCCCCCATTCACCCAACTCAATGCCCTTCTCACACGACAACGCCCTCTCCTCTTTTCTCCCAATTCCTTAACATCCCACACAGAGCCGTCCTTGCCCCTCTGCTTTCCAAGGACCTGTCTGATATACAACAAGCACTCCTGGAGCCCCCACTGCACCAGGCACTGGACCCGGCTGGGCAGCCAGCTGAATCAAGAGACATCTAGGGCTTAAGCTCATGAGGCTAACAACCAGCAGGGAAAATGAACATTAAACAAATGGTTACATAAGTTTTTAAATACAATTGTGACAGGCGCATTTCACCTTTCATCAGAGAGAGGGGCTGGGGTTTCGCCCTCCTCCCATGCCCTTCTCAGGGAGGGGCCGCTGTGTGACGCAGGAAGGAGCACCGATGGGGGACATTAGCCTCAAACTCTGGCACCTGCCCTTTCATTCACAGAGCCAGGAGCAAGGGGCTTCATTTCTCCAAGCCTCGGTTTCTTCATCTGTGAATTGGGGGTAATTATACTTATCTCGAAGGACTGTTGTTAAAATTAAAGTTATCTAAAACTCCTACCTAGTGGATCACCTTGATATGATGATTATCGTAATAAACGTTACATTGGAAGCTTTGACCAAGGCAGCAAGCTATAATAGATGCTGCACTGTAAAAGAAATCCTAGGCCAAGTCCTTGCGGACATTTTCTTGTTTTTAAAAAAGATTTTATTTATTTATTCTTAGAGAGAGGGGAAAGAGGGGAAGAAAGAGTGGGAGAGAAATTTCAGTGTGTGGTTGTTTCTCACATGCCCCCCACGGGCGACCTGGCCTGCAACCCAGGCATGTGCCCTGACTGGGAATCCAACCAACAACCCTTTGGTTCACAGGCCAGTGCTCAATCCACTGAGCCACATCAGCCAGGGCTCATTTGCAGAATTTTAAAGTAGATAGCTCTATCCTGGTTACACAGCCTTGGACCCCTTCATGCCCATCAAGTCAGGAGAGTGAAGATGAAGAGAGAATTTTGCATGGAAGATTTTTGAGGAGAAGTGTTGGGTGCTGTAGGTCCCATGTTCATCCCACCGGTAGTTTTTTGAGAGGGAGTTCTCCACCCTTTGCCTCAGGAGAGGCTTCTGTGGGACCACTCGAAAAGTTGCAAACGGGGGGCCCAGACGCTGCGGGACTCCTGACTGGAAAGGCCGAGCAGCCAGCGTGTCAGTGAGCGACAGCAGCACCGGAGTGAGAACTTCCGGTCGCCTTCTCTCTGTCCTTCTCATCTCCAGCCTTGGAGGGGTCAGGAGCACAATCAACAAGCGAGGGAAGGCAGAAGTGCAAACCCAGGAAAAAGAAGAGAAGACTCGTGGGGTGGGAGTGGCCTCCGCTGAAGCAGGCAGTTCGTTCATTTGAGATCAGTCCTACTTGAAGATTCGAGAGGAGTCTTACCTTTCAGTAACAACCAGGTGTTGCTCCGTGTTTGGACTGTCGCTCTTCATTATTGAATCAAGGCTATATTTGGGACTCAACTTTGTTACAGATACTTTTATCATCTAAAAGCGTTCGGCAACGTATGGAACCCACCTGAATTTTCCACTCAGGGCAGAAAGAGAATACCCGCTGTGAGCGAGTTTAGAGAAGCAGCAGATCAAAGTCAAAATGGCTTTTGTGAACCAACGCATGAGTCTTTCCCTCCACATCCAGGGCAAAGAAGAAGTCAAAAGGGAAATAAAAAAAAAATCTTGAGACAAATGAAAATTGAAATATAACATGCTAGTAAGGATATGGAGAACAGAAAATATTTGTATACTGTTGGTGGGATTGTAAGTTATACAGCCATTATTGAAAACATAATATACTATGGAAGTTCTTCAGAAAATTAAAAATGACCCAGCACTCTGACTCCTGGGTATTTAGACAAAGGAAACAAAATTACTATTTTGAAAATCATCTGCGCCCCCATGCTCTGTGCAGCATTATTTACAATAAGCAAGACAGGGGAACAACCTAAGTGTCCCTTGATTAGAACCCCAGAAGTAGAAGTAAACTTTAAATATTAAAGCTTAAAAAAAGAAATGACATGATGTTAAAAACTCTTTCCATGAAAAAAAGAATATTCAACCTCACTATTATTCCCAGACATGTAAATTGGAACTACAGTGTGGTACCTTGTTTTGCATAACATTATCAAAGACTAGAAGTGTGATCTTTCACAAGGTTCTAAGAGTAAGAATAATGGGGCCCTCGTCGCCTTGCTAACAGGATCCACCTGGCTCTTACCTTGGGTATCCCTGAAGCAGAGCCTGAGACACGCACAGGCTTGGAGGTGATCCCAGGGAGCCGAGTGCAGAACATTAGGTGGGAACAAGGGAAGAAGGGAAACCAGCCCATGTTTGTGTTATCAAGTCATCCCTCAGTGGGCAGCTGGTGCTCAGTCCTGCAGAACCTTCTGAGGAGGATCCTGAAATGCATCTTAGAAGTTCCCACCTGTGCATGAAGGAGAAGCAGTCACCCACTGGCTCTCATCACCACGGGTCAAGGTGGCCTCTCAAGCATTCACACTTCCAGATTGCACACCTGGAGGTGTCGAGCAGCTTCCTGCAGCTGGCCCACCAAGGCTTCAGAAGAGCCCCAGGACAGGAATCTAGAGGCACAGGGGAGGCTCTGTCAGGATGTACCTGCACATCCCTGACCAAAGCAATGAGGGAAGAAGAGGAAGGGCCGAGAGGACTGAAGAGATGCACGAGGTGCCTGCTTAGGAATTTCATGTCAGAATCCCTAGAGAAATGATCCAAATAGTGCTATGTGTATTTAACTGTATCTGAGAAAGGAAAGGAGGGAGGGAGAGAGGGAAGGAAGAGAGAGGATGTGAAACAGGAAGAGAGTAAGGAAGAAATGTCCTTATTTACTCCATTAACATCTCCTGCTCAACCCACTGCCCTGGGGAAAGGAGTCACAGCTGAAATGCAAAGAGAAATACAAATAGTTAATTCTCAGCTTTTGTATTTCCAGTGACCTTAACAGATTAAGTTGATTTAAGGAATTTTTTAAACATGAATTTTACTTTATTTTTGCTTTACACTTTTCTTTTCGATTACAGTTTACATTCAGTATTATTCTGCATTAGTTTCAGATGTGCAGCATAGTGGTTCGACAATCATATACTTTACAAAGTGTTCCCCCTGATGTTTCACGTACCTGGTCCCATACACAGTTATTACAGTAGTATTGACTGTATTCCCTATGCTGTATTTTACATCCCTGTGAATATTCTATAATTACCAATTTTTAGTGTTTACTCCCTTCATCTTTTTCCAGCCCCTCACTTCCCTTCCCTGTCCACCGTCAGTCTGTTCTCTTATCTATGAATCTGTTTCTCTTTTGTGTGTTTGTTTATGTTTTCTTACATTGTACATAGAAGTGAAATCATATGAAATCTGTCTTTTCCTGAGTGACTTATTTCACTTAGCATAATACCCCTAGGTCCATCCGTGCTGTCACAAAGGGATGATTCCACTCTTTTATACAACGTAGTATTCCATCATACATGTGCCACAGCCTTTTTGTCAACCCGTCTATTGATTGGACTTGGGCTGCTTCCATATCTTGGCTGTTGTAAATAACACTGCAATAAACACAGGGCTACACATATTCTTTTGAATTAGTGTTTTGGGTTTCTTGGGATATATAGCCAAAGCAGAAATGCTGGGTCATAAGGCAATTCTATTTTTAATTTTTTGAGGAACCCACACAGTTTTCCACCAACAGTGCACTGAGTTTCCCTTTTCTCCACCCTTGCCAACACTTTTTGTTTGTTGATTTATTAATGATAGCCCCTATGACAGGTGTAAGGTGGTATTTTATTGTGGTTTTGATTTGCATTTTTGTGATGATTAGTGATTTTGAGCAATTTTTTTATGTCTATTGGCCATCTGTATGTCTTTGGAAAAGTGTCTATTCAGCTCTTCTGCCCACTTTTTGATTGTTGGTTTTTTTTCCCTGGTGCTGAGGTGTCTGAATTCTTTATAAATTTTGGATATTAACCCCCTTTTGGATGTGTTATTAGTGAATACTACTGGAGGACAGCACTCTGTAAAGTTGAGGTGCTATCCTACAGGATGTGGAACACACCTCCAAGCAGCAGTCACCATCCCCATGTAGGGCTGTCCCATCCCCATCAGAGTGCCCAAGTCTGGGAGCCAAGGGTGAACATGGGAGTGGCCCCTCACCATTGCATCTTCTTATGGGGTGTTTTGTTCTGATCTCTGCAACCCTGAGCTCAGTGGGTTTGGAGGTCTTTGAGCACAAGGGAAGAACCAGGACACATGACTGAGTTTCTGTTAAATCAGAATCTAAGACTGCCTTCTAACCATTTTTATCTTCTATTTCTACTAATGCAAGAGGCAGAAAGGAGAGTCACACTATTAACCAAGGTGTTTGATTTGATGACCAAGGAGAAATTGGGTTGCCACTACATGAGGAGGGTGGGGAGGACAAGATGCAGAATCCAGGAATTCGCAGGCCACCATTGATATTATCAATGATAATATTGATATTATCATTGATAATGATAATATCAGGCCACCAATGATATATTATCTTATATTGGTCAGTGCAAAATTGAGGCAACCCAATAAAGACAGGACCACCAAGAACACAGATTGTGGAGAAATGAGGGTAATGAGCCCTGAGCGGTTGAGATGCTGCCAAAGAGTAAGAAAAGGTGTGACACGTGGTGAAAGAAGACTGTCAACTTGTGCCTCAGGACCGTGTAAAGAAGTGGGATTGCAGCAGCTCTTCTGTTAACTATTTGATTCTCTTTTCTCACTTTTATCACCAAACCTTACATGAATTGTGGCTAACACTTTGGGTATCAGGTGGGAGGATGATGCCAGCGACCTGCCGTCACTCAGTAACTAACAGGACTTCGTATGTCCTTGTGTTGGGGACATGAAGTCCTTGTCTGGACAAGGCTGGTGAAGGGCAGAGCAGGTGAAACACTGCATGTTCTCTTTTCTCCACTCTGTGCGCTGTGACCCGGAGACTGGCCTCTGTGGACCATACGAGTGGGCTCCTTTGTCTTCAGCATCCACTTGGGTTCGGCCATCCATTGGGAGGCACTGTGGGAGACAGCGAGGTGGCAGCATGAGAACCTTCCCACCGCGTCGCAGGTGATCCATGCCACATTCTCTCCCAAAGGTTACAGCCTCTGCCCGCAGTGCTGTGCCCCTGGATTCTGGTACTGACCCCTCTCCTGCCCCTTCTTGTCATGCACCAGGGTGGTAATGGCACCCTGCCCCCAAGGTGCTTCACTAACTGTTGCTGCATGTCCTTCATCCTGCCCATAACCTTGTAAACAGTCCCTTTACTCAACTCTTCTCAGTGGCTTCATCTGAACTGCCTATCGCACACCTCTGGGATGCAGTCCCGCTTGGTCAGGCTGGGTTTAGGATGGATCTTCTCTCTCAGACCAGTGCCGGTCCTCACTGCTCGGAGTGGGCCGCATTCTCAGTTCCTAAATCCACGACTCACCCACCTGTGTCCTGTGTCACTGTCTTCAGCCCCACACACATTCAGACACATTTTCACCAGCCTTCTGAACAAATAGTCAGGAAGTTGTCGAACAAGGCTCTCCCAGTCTCAGCTGGCTCAAACACTAGTTTGCTTGCTGGAGGGTTGCAATGGAATGAAGGTTTGTGTCTCCCCAAAATTCATATGTTGAAATCCTAACCCCCCCCCCATGTGATGGTAGTATGAGGTAGTGCCTTAGGGAGGTGATTATGTCATGAAGGTAGAGCTCTCTTGAATGGCATCAGTGCCCTGATAAAAGGACCCCAGAGAGCTTCTCCGCTCCTCCTGCCAAGTGAGGACACAACGAAAGATGGCAGTCTGCGACCTGGAAGAGGTCCTCACCAGACCTGCTGGCACCCTGCTCTCAGACTTACAGCCTCCAGAACTGGGAGAAACTGATTTCTGTGGTTTATAAACTCCTGGTCTCTGTTGTAGAAGCCCAAACAGACTAAGGTGAGGATTTTAGAGCATGGGACTCAGTCAGTAAAACTTCTTAGAAAGAATGTTTCAACCCAGAAATGTCATGGGAAATAGTCTCCTCATTCTTCGTGGCAGCTGAGCAGAGCCAGAGCAGCTGGAGTAGCCTGGCCTCGGGCTCCTTGGAGAGCAGCCAGGGGCAGCGGTCTAACGGCATGCCCTGTGGGCCTGCAGGCGGCACTCACCAAGAGCAACACCCCACACCTGTGGCTCTGCCTGCGCCACCTGGCCATAGACCTCAGCAGCCAGCCACACCGTCTGTAGCTGCTGTTCATGGACAAGGAGCCCATAAGCTGCTGGGGGCCTCTGCTCTGTGTGCCCAAGGGACGGGGCCCACAGCTCAGTGAAGGCCAGTGGGGTGGGCAGGGGCTCTCTGCAGGCACAGCTCAACCTCGGGCTTCACATATATTGGATACTTCTGTTGAGCTTTTGATGATAAGCCTTTTAGTGGTGTCCAAGCTCTCTGAGGAAGCACTGCCTGAACAGTGCATGTTTATTCCGTAAATTAGTACTTCTTTATGCTGAAATAGTTGACATGAAATAAATTAGTTTAGATCTGAAATTCTATTCACATCACCACATGCAGGGAAATCAACATTACCTATGACACAAGAAAAGGAAGAGCTATTAGATTTCTTAAATACAAATACATATAATCATACATATTTATCTATTAGATATATTTACTAAATATATTTAAATATATTATATTGTTTATATATAAATATATACATGAATGTGATTGTTGTAAATACTCAAATCGTATACAATGTTGCCTTAGATTTTGTCACCAACTACTCCAAACATATCTCCCCTACTTAACCCCTGTCTGCCATATGAAGAGCATCATTTTCTGTGGCACCGTGCTGTGAGAAGGCTGAGGAGTGCTCTCCGAGCACCAGCACGCTGCCCGGTACTGGCACACCCACCACACAGTAGCACAAACCACAGCAAGGGACCAAATGCTGAACTGAACCCCTGAAGTAATGGGCCTTCAAACACAGCCGCATGACCATCACCCCACAGTAGCAGAAACAATTCCCCACTGGGCTAAACACACACAGCCTTCAGAGCTAACCCTGAGATAGAGTGTGAATTGACCTAGGGAGGAGACGGTTAATTTTGAGGAGCAAAAGGGACAAAATAACCAGTAAATGCTTCAAGTAAAATTCTAACTCAGAAATGTCACATTTCACAGGGACTCTGTTACTTAGCCGCAGTCAATACTGACAGGTCTAAGGCTTAAATACCTTGGTTCTGAGGCCCTGAGATTCTCCTAGGCCCACTCACAAAAAGTGTAAGTTTAACAAAATAGAGCGAAAATGAATGGCAATATTAATGAACCAGACACAGTGTAGTACACACTACAATGGGGGGCTCAAGTCTCCTGGAGGGCGGGCCCCTTGCACTCCAGGCCTCCCCTGCTAGGTGAGTGTTCTGGAACCCACCTGGATCAGTTTACCAAGTGGTATTGTTATGAGAGGCTGTGTTCGGCCTCAGTAATTTTTTTTGAAGACTCAACATGTTTGCCCATTTCATGATGGGTGGTTTACGAGCACACCTGCCCACACCAAGCTGACTGGTCAGCAGTTTTTGACCAAAAATGGCCTGATCCCGTACCCCACCCTCCCTATTCACCCGATGTCACCCCAAGCAACTTTTGTTCGTTTGTTTCCCTGATGATAAAAGTCCTTAAAGGGAAACATTTTGCCAATGTGGAAGAGGTGAAACAAACAAACAAAAAAAAATGGCAGAAGTACTAAAAGGCATCAAAATTGACAAGTTCAAATACTGCTTTGAGTCTCGATTAGGTGTATTGCACAAATGGAGAGTACTTTGAAGGTGACTGAAGTTTAAACATGTAAGAATAAATACTCAATGTTTTATAAATAAATTCCAAGGCTTTTGGGTCCCCCCTCATATGTGCTGAAGAATAAAAACAGGCTAAATTAATCTATGGTAGCAGCAAACAAGACAGCGGTTAACATAGGAGGGGCTGGGGGCACGGAGGGGACTCTGGGTTGTAGATCATGTACTGTTACTTACTCTGAATGTTGGTTACATGACTGTTTCTGTCTCTGAAAATGTATCGAGTTGTATATTTACGGTATGTGCACTTCTCTGTGTGTTTATCATGCTTCAGTGAAAGCATTTTAAGTGAAATGGCAGAGAACTCACACTAACACAAAAATGCTTGGTGGTTAGGCACAGGTACGGAAGACAGAACACAAAAACAAAAATCCAGGGGCCCCAGCTGACCACAAGCTAGTGTGAAATAGCTGGTTAGTGTTATTAGAAGCAAAGAAAGAGAGCCAGCCTGGCACCTGGGCTATAATAAAGGATACTTGTATGACTTACAGAGATTGGAAAATAATTCTTTTTTTGTAGCTATTTGGGCCTGATCAGAATAATGGGTAATTTTGATTATCATCCTTTTCAAAAAGATACTGAAAACTAGAAGAGACTCAGAGAGAAGCAATAGAGTTGATTACAAATACGGGGAATAGACCTTCAAAAAAGGTGAAAAGTAATACATTTTTTAAATTGGGTGCTGGTCTTTTTCTCTTGATAAATGGCACCCTTTCCTCTCATCCTTTGCTTCTTTTCCCTGTTCTTTATTAGCGAGTGAACTTGTAAGAGCCAAATAAGCCAGCTGATGTAATTTATGGAGCAGATATGTCAATGTCATTCTAAAAGAAAAAAGTCGTTTGGTCATTAAAAAGCACTAGTCAAAATAATCGGGGCTGCTCAGCTAGAGGAAGAGCCGTAACATCACTGGAGATTTTTGGGAAGAGAGTCTGTCAGTCATTCTACACCTCAGGCAAAATGAGTTAAATAATCTTAAATATAAAGTAAATAGGCTTAAGTATAATCTTAAAATAAAACAAAGATGTCCGCAGGGCTGCAGAAAGACTGACCTGGTGCTGGAACCACAGGGTCTGGGGACAGGGAAGAGGAGAACTGGGTATCTGGCCTGGCCGGGTCCTTTCTAACATGTAGTTTTTATTGTCTCCTAGGTCGTGCCTGACATTTGAAATGCCTGCGAGTTCTCCTCCGGGGACAATTTTGTGCCCATTCATCTCAACTTAAAACCCTGCTTTTGAGAATTGGTGCTGCCAGAGGGAAATCTGTCGCTAAAGGAAGCCCCAGAGGCAGCCGGTGGGCAGGCCCTCCCTGCAGCCCAGCTGCTCCCCCAGGGGCTGGGGCCTGGAGCAGGCGTGCCAGGCTGGAGGATGCTGTGAAGGGACTTCCTTCTGTCGCCGGTCACCATGGTGACCTCAAGCCAGCAGCTGCCCTCCCCACCTTCCTGAAGAGGGCTGAAGTGTTTTCCGATGCAGGTCTGGGTGGTGGGCGGCCCAGAGAGGCAGAAGCCTGGGGAAGTCCAGGCCTCTTGCTCAGCGGAGACGATCATCTCTCCTGGGGATCCCAGCAGAATCCAGGGTTTGTTTCAGAGGGGGCTTTGCCAGAACAGCCTGAGAAATGTCCTCTGGCACTGACATGCTCTTCTCTCCGTGTCTCATTGCCATAGGAGAGTCCGAGGCCTGGAAAAGAGACCAGACAGCTGGGAGCCAGTTTCTTTCTTTTCAAATTTTCTAAGGACGGCTAGCAAACAACATAATATTAGTTTCAGGTGAACAACACAGTGATTCGACATCCATTTACCTTTTGGTATGATCACTCCGCTAAGTCTAGTGGTACACATACTACACCTCCGTTACTCTTTCAAGTGAAAATTAAGTAACATGAACTCTTAGGTTTAGGCCAAGACTTTATATCCTTCTGCACCTGCATTTTGTCCATGTTGTAGCTGTTGCTGGTGGGGAAGCTTCCAGACCGCCCCCCCCCCAGACATGAATCCTGAGGAGGCAGCTGCCATTCCTCTCAACAACCTGCTGCCTCTTGAGCAGCCCCTTACCACCAATACCCACGCACCCCACCCTGCACACTCCAGCCCCTGACAGAAGCTGCAGGGGCAGCACCCTGCGTGGCACCTGCCGCCCACCCCGCACACACAAAGCAGGGCCTGTGGCAAGTGTCCAGGGGAGCCAACAGCTGGCAGGCCATCTCTCAGCCTGGGCGCCTGCCCTGCTGAGCTTCAGGGAGGAGGGTGCCCAGGGGGCTCTTAATGGGGAGTCTCTCCAGCAAGACATCTGCTCCCCTGGCCACAAGATCTGAAGGGCGGATGCAGGAGATTCAAGGGGTAGTGTCAGGGCAGCCCCCACCCTGCAGCTGTGCCAAGCGCCGACTCCCACTCTCCCACATGGCCACAGTCTGTCCCTTTCAAGCCGGTCCTTCTCCCTTCCCCCGCTCAGCTGGCGTCTGGGGAAAGAAAAGTAGCTCAGACAATGCTGTCTGTTGGCGGTTGCTCCGGCCTGCTGGGGCTCCCCTGCCGCCCCCCCAAGTCAGGCCTGTGTCTGACACACTGCTCCTCCATTCTGGCAGCTCTGGGCCCCAGCCAGGTCCGAGCAGGCCCCTCCTTGCTCTCGGCAGGGTCTGCCGCCTCTGGCAGAAGCCAGGAGGATGGCTGGGGCTGGAGCGATGGAAGGACCCAATCACCACCAGGGCAGGGGTTGGGGAGTGACAGACGAGCAGGGAACTTCTCACTAAGTCACCAGTCTGGAGCCTCTCTAGCAGCTCTTGAAGAAGCAGCCCCTCCACCCCTGTCAGCTTCTCTCTTTCTTTTGGCCAAAGCTCTGCATTGAATGGGGAGTGGGGAGGGGGCTTCTGTCCTGTGAGCTGGGGAAATGGGTTTTGGGTAAAAGCTACAAGAGCCCAAAGCCAATTCTATGAGCCTGTTTGGAAGCAAGGAAAAGATTGTCATTACACCTTGATTAGCATAAGGACTCGAAAACAAACAAACAAGCAGTTCTGCCCTTGGCCTCGCCAGAGAGAGCAGTTTACAAACTGACTGAGAGGCCTAGACATTTGTGTTGCCCAAGACTCTCCGACAACCTGGGGTTTTCTTTTCTCCAGGCACACTGCTAACGAATCCGTGCCCAGAATACGAAGCAGCGATCTGATGGGGGGAGGGGTTGGGGGAGGGGGCAGCAAACCGACCTCCAGGCTCAGCCACCGCGGGAGCCCTGTCTCCAGCTCCCAGTGGATCCTGCGTGTAGAGCCCAGGTGAGTCCTGTCCTGCTGGACTACGCAGCCCAAGGACCCTCCTTTTGGAAATCCCCAAGTCAGAGCATAACAGCAGAGCGACAAAATGGTTACCCTCCACTCCCAGCCCCACACAGGCCCTCTGCTGGATTTGTAATCATCGTCTGCCCACTTGCTTCTGGTTTTTGCCAACTGGGCTATAACTTCCTGCCCACCTTCTTGAGGCCTCAGAGATACATCCGACAAATTCCTAGGCAACTGAGTTTGTCTTCTGGGGTGACCACAGGGCGGAAGCCCTGTGACACTGCAGTCCCTGTCATTTCCCCTTACTGGTCTCAGCCATCTGCAGCATGCTGGCCTCTGAAAACTCCAGCCCTGGCTGAAGGCAGGCGTTGGCCTGGGATCCATAAACCACAGAGACTTCCACCTCCATGGTGCAGGTTCTGGGAGCATAGAGAATGCAGGACATGCGTTGTGCATTACAAGAGCTGTGTGTGTGTGTGCATGTGCATGTGCTCGCTACACACACACACACACACACACACACACACACAGCTAGGGGAACCATCACTCTCTGCTCAACCCCTTCCTTAGCCCCCCACCCCCTCCCACCCTCTTGCCTGCTGCCCCCTTAACCCCGCCATCACCGGGGACCTCAATGCACACATCTCCACCATTCTGCTCACAACACTATCACGTCATCATCCATTTGCTTCACTGTTTACCTCTCTGCTTCTGTGAAGTGACGGCAGAGGCTGTGTCTTGTTTGTGGCCTAGGACAGAGAACACTTGTCCAGTGTTTGTAATTCCCAGCTCAGGCCCCCACCCCACAGGCCCTGCCGCTGGGGCCCAGCCTGGTGTCCTTGGCTCTTTAGGCTTCTCACTACCCACACCAAAGTACATGGTACATGCATTTTCAGACAAACTCCATGCTTTAAATACACAGAAAGGGAAAAACTCCTAGCTCTGTAGGGGGAATGAGCTTCATTTTCTCAGGACTCCCATCAGAGAATAGCAGGTACGAGGTGATCAAAGCAAAAAAGAAAGAAGTGGAATCTCTCTCCGCGCCAGCCTTGCCCGCTCTCAGCCCTCCCAGACACTGCACTCCAAGTCCCCTGAAGCCAAGGAAAAGGACATGGTGCATACAGCAGGCACCCAGCGTGCCCACTGAAAGAACACTATTCTGGGTGCCAGAAAGTCTGGGAGCCTATCACAGTGTCCTTGGATACACCACTGAATTTCTCTGGACTTCCACTTTTCTGCAAAATAATAATAAACGTGTCCTGATGGCTGTGAAGAATAATTGGGATAAGAACGAGGAGGGCTTTGGAGAAAGCCCAGTGCTCCCTTCCAAGGGAAACACGGAGGTGGTGAGCCCCCACGGGCTGGTGCTCGGCCAGCTAGGGGACAAGCCTGGAAACAGAGCAAGGGAGTGCGGCGGCGTGGCCCCACCTCTCCCTTTCTCTCCTCCCAGCTGCCCCAGCACCACTCCCACAATGGTCTGAATTTCAACTCCCACCCCCACCCAGTGTTTATGTTGAAGTCCTAACCCCAGTACCTCAGAAGGTGGTTGAATTGGGAGGTAGGAACCTTAAAAGAGATAAGCATGTTAAAATAAAGCCACAAGAGCAGGCCCTAATTCAATATGACTGGTGTCCTTGTAAGAAGAGGAGGGAGGACCAGGTGGAAACTTTGGAAGAAAGCAGCCACCTGCAAGCCAAGGGGAGAGGCCTCAGAAACCCACCCTGCTGTCACCCTGATCTCAGATTGCAGCCTCCAGACAGAGAGGAAATGCATTTCATCATTTCAGCCGCTCAGCCCTGTGGCACTTTGTGGTGGCAGCCCCTTCCTGCAGTTCTGCTGGTCCTTTGGCCCTACTGAGTGCTGTCCCCAAGGAGCAGCTCCCCAGCAGGCTCTGGAAAAGCGCCTGAGAAGCCGTGCATGATGCCTGGTCACAGGGCTTTCCCATCTGTTGGGCCAAGGCATGTCAACTGGGGACACTTTCAGTCAATGAAGAACACTTGAGGGGTGACTTCTGCCTCACTGCTGAGTCATTCGGGAGGGTGTGTCCCATCCTCTCAGACCCCACACTCCAGGCAATCGCCTGCTCCAGTGGGTCCCCAGTGCACATGCTTATATAGCTGTTGGTGCCACCTGAGGGGATTAATAACATTGCAGCCCCCTGAGCTTGCCCACAGATTCTAAATCAACAAGCAGGAGGTGGGGTCTGAGAATCTGTACTTTTAGCAGGTTCCTAGGTGAACCTGGGGCACAGCCAGGCCCAGGAATCACTGCCCTGTCTGCCACTGTGTGAAGGACATCGCTGTGTTTCACCAGTCAGTTTGAGGTCAGGTCTTCTGTGGGGGTGAGAATGACAGTCAGGACACTAGCAAAGCTCCTCAAAGAGCACAGTGTGTTTACACATGAACGCCCAACCTCCATCTCGGGAGGAAACCTTTGCGAAGTTTGATGGGCCCTTGCCCCCATGTCCTCTCTTTGCTGAGGTCCAGTTAAAAATGACCTCAGTTCACGAGTCACAAATCACATGATGTGGGAGCTGGAAGGCACCGCCAGTCAGGGGTCTCTGATGTGCAGGCCCCTCCATTTACCTGGAAGGAGACTGCGGTGGGGGTGGCGGAGCCCTGCAGGTGTCCAGGTTCCCCTTCGGGCTCTTGCTTTCCCAACAGCACTGTTAAACAGCAGTCCAGCTTCTGAACATGACCCAGACAGAAAAGAAAGTAAGCCTCGGTTAGGGCTTACTGAGCGCCTGTGTGCCTGGCACTTCATGTGCATGAGCTCATGGTCCTCTGTTGTCCCACTAACAACGGCCCTGCCTCATTAGGCCTTATTTTTCCCTTTTATATCAGAGAGACCTGCCCAATGTCACACAGACGATAAAGCTGGAGTCGGGACTCACCTCATGTCTGTCTAACTCGAAGTCCCATATAGCCCATACTCAGAGGACAAAAGGCCTACACTTTTTAAATGCCAGGTACTGTCCCCCTGGGCTGGCATATGAGGAATTTGCCCCATTTACTCTGTGGCCACAGTCCAGTCTGATCAGGAGTCCTTCCTGTCCCACCCCATGGCCTTCCAGCTTTGCAGACCCTCCAAGGCAGGGGTGTCCAACCCGCAGCCCATGGGCTGCATGCAGCCCAGGATGGCTATGAATGCAGCCTGACACAAAATTGTAATGTACTTAAAACATTATATTTTTTTTTTGTGATTATGTGTCTCAATGTATTTAATGTGCGGCCCAAGACAATACTTCTTCTTCCAGTGTGGCCCAGAGACACCAAAAGGTTGGACACCCCTGCTCCAAGGTCCTTCCTGGCAGCTCTCAGATGACACCCTGTTGGGGTAGGTGGGGCAGCGGCACCTGTGCTGGGAACCAGTGCAGCCCCTCCAGAGAAGACAGTCCCTGCCCCGATGCCTACAGCATTTGCTTTCCCAGAAAACCCTGCCTTTCTCATGGCCTCCTGTTACTTCATGACAGCTATAGCGGTGAGGGTTACTTTTTGCACTTACGTCACGGACATACCTCATTCTGTTCCTACAGGAGGGCTTCCTGTGGGACTCCCTAAGCTGATAGGGGCTGGTCACACGGATCGGTTATCCCAATATATAACAAAGGAGGGGAGTGGAGAGACGCGGAGGGTTTCCCACGCCCACCACCTTCCATGACATCCATTTGTAGCTCAGGGGCCTTTGCTCTGCTCATCCTTCAAGCAGACCCTTCTTCCTTTCACACACTGACAAGTGAGAAAGTGCTATTGAACCACACATAAGTCTCGGGGGTGGAGGACAAAGGAGCAAGTTACAGCCAAGGGTCCCAAGTTATGCCTTCCATTACCATAGCGATTCACACCACATAAATCTTGTAAAAGGTATTGCTCCATCCGTTCACATATACAATAGACACCACCCGCAAACTCTACTGCAAGGGATTCCTTCCCCGGTATAGACTCCTGTCACAAGCCACTTTTTGTAGACACCTTTGTCATAATAAAAAAGGTCAGTTTGGAACACCGAGTATCAGAAAATGACCACTAGGTCACTAGATCCTTCTTGAAAAGGTGTCAACACACCAATTCCATGTTACATCTAGGTAAAGCTTAGGGAACCATAGAAAAAGTAGGAATTGCAAGCACTTTAAGAAGGAAGTCAGGATAATGGGAAGGGTCCCTGCGCACGTTTCTTTGGAGCACTACCAGGACCCCGCCCGGAAAAACTCGGGGCCAGCGTGCAAAGTCCTTGGCCAGACTGGCTGACATAATGGTATGCACACCATATTCCGTGTGCTAAAACACCAGGGACACACACACTAGGAGAGCTGTGGTACACGACAGTGAAAATGTCTTGTCTTTTGTTACAGAAATGAGGTCCACCCACTCCTCCCTTCCTGTCCTATCCGAAGATGCTGGCTCCTTCCCACAACACTGATACATTGTGGAGGTCACTTATTTGGTTTTTTAGCAAGTATTTATTCAGCTCATGATGTGTGTCAGGCACTGTTCTGGGCACCAGGAATACAGCATTGAACAAAAAACTGACCAAATATCAACACAGACAAAACCCCGTGCCTTCAAGGAGCTTTCACTCTACCTGGGGAAGCAGAAGGTGAAAAAGAAAAATAGGAAGTTTAAGGAAATAATAGAGGGAAAAAGAAAACAGAGAAGAGAGATGCAAAGTGTGAAGGGGTGGTTGAAATTTCAGATAAGAAAGTCTTACTGAAGTTACTTTTAAGTAAATATGTGAAGAAACAGCCATGTGGGTAACATTCTAGGCAGAGAGAACAGTAGGTGCAGAGGCCCTGAGGCAAGAACTGGGGAAGGCACAAAGGACAGTGGGAGCGGATGGGGTCAGACAGTTCAGGAGAGGGACAGGAGATGGTTCACATGGAGGAAATCCTGGAGGGTTTGGCAGAGGGATGCCAAACTGACTTCGGCCTGGATGGAGTCTACAACTGCCCGCTGAGCAGAGCAAACGAGGGCGAGAGCAGGTGCAGGGATACATATCAGGAGGCTGCAGTGGGAGGCTCCCGGGGAGCTTTGATGATGACTTAACCACAGCAGTGGAGGTGATAAAAAGTGGTTGAAAATATATTTTCAAAATAGTATTAACAACTGTTGACTGCCCGGGATCTGAGCAAATGGAAGAATGGAGTTTGGATGTTTCCACCCTTCCCCACCCCATCAGCCACCAGCACGCACTCCCAAACACACATAAGCTCCCATATCCCCATACTCCTTGTCCTCCACAGAGACAGAACATTCCAGAGCTTTTCTGACTCCTCCCCAGTCCCTAAAGTGTCCTTGTCCTGTCCTAGGTAAATCAATTCAACTCTGACACTTACCAACAGAACGACCTCAATGAGTTATTTTACCTTCTCTGACCCCCTTCTTCAGCTGAAAAATGGGAACGGGGATTACATTTACCCTCGAGGGCAGCTGTAGGGATTACAAGAGGCAGCACATGGAGGGCATCCCCGGGTGTCAGTCACTCTTCTCCAACCCTCCACCGTTTGGTCCAGCTCCCAGCATGTCTGTACCACCTCCCCCTGGTGCAGGCCTCTGGAGCAGAGGCCCAGTATGCTCCCCTGCTGAGGTCATAGCTGCCAGGACTGGACCCCAGCTGGGGAAATGTGCACAGGCCCAGGGATGAGTTTGTGTCACTGGACCTTGGTGGGCAGGGAGTCCAAGGCAGCCAGGTGGGACACAGCACCTGGTGCCCTCGGAACTCCTTCGTGGGGATGATGGGCTGCCCAATTCTGGCTCTGCCCTGAAGATGGCTTCCCCACTGCCAGGGTGACAGGTCTTGTCCTACCTGCAACCCCACTATTCTGGCCTCATTGGGGTCCTGTCAGGAGCTCCAGGGCTTCAGGGTCAGACTCTCCTGGTTTGAATCCCAAGCTTCCACTTATAGGTTGTGAGGCTTTGGTCAATCACTTAACCCTTCTGGGCCTCCAGTTCCTTTTTTATGAAAGGGGTGTTACTCATGCCCGCTGCATGGAGCAGGCATGGGATAAAATGAAACTGTCCGTGCAAAGCACTAATTCCCGAGTCTGTCTCCTGGTTAGTGCTTAAATGATGGGTGGCTTCTTCAGCATAAGTGTAAGGTAGGCTAGCAGGACCTCCCACCCAGAGTCTATAAACAAAACTAGGATGAAAATTTTAAAATCCTATTCTCTTTATTGCCAACAAATGGTGAATAAGTTTTTGTCCTGACTTTAGCAAAAAAAGCATCTACTTTTCAGGTAGTTAATGCATTCACATGGAAAATGGGGAGGCAACTCTCAAGAATGCCATTTTAACCTCCCTGTGATTTGGCTAAAGAATTTGCCTTGGAAGTCTGCAACAAACTCTGCCCAAATGAATGCAGACTCTGAGGGCAGCAGAATTTCCTCCTCCCTGCTCAGGGGCTGCCTGGGTTTTCCTTCACAGCCACAGGCAGCATCTTACAGAAGATGGGGCTGGGTGACTGCCCGCACCTCCCACCCTTACCCCTGGTCCTGGCTGGGTGTTCACAAGCCTGTGAGCCAAGAGCTGTGTCAGAATGGTTTGGGTGGGCTCCAGAGGCTAGAAAGCAGGAGATTGCACCATTTTGTTTTCTGGAAAGATCTTCATTTCCATGCTAACAGCAATTTCTGGCCTGCCTCAGTTTCAGACAGCCTTATTTGCCAGGTTGCCTGGCAAATCACTCTCTGTGTGTTTTCTCCATCTCCTTTTTCTTGGTCAGATGAGACTGGCAATAAATTGACAGAGTAAAACACGGCTCTCCAAATTATCTTGATGTCTTGCCTAGGGTTATTATGGAGTTTGGGACAGATAGCAAACAGGTAACAGCTACTATGGATGCTGACCTGGACTGGCCCCTCTCAACTTTCCTACGTCACTCACCTTCATTCCTGTTTGCTGACTAAAAATGAATTCATTTTCCCCAGACCTTTCCACACTGCCCCACAAACCAAGGACCACATGAAGGCCAGAAGTGGACCCTGTGGGAACCAGAGGCCTCTTACCCAGGACCTGACCAACCCTCCCATTTGAAAGGCCTTTGATTCCAGGACTTACTGAGGCAGAAGCAGTTAAGGGCTGTACTCTACAGCTGACCGGATGTTAGTGAAGAATGGGGAATTTACCCGGTACAGAGGAGTTGAGGGGTGAAAGGAAGGTATCCTGGGCAGGGCACAGCGTGGAAGTGGGAACAAGGTAGCATGGCTCATTGGTTTAATTAGAGCTGCCACTCCATGCCTCAGGTGATGGGAGACAGGATTTTGTGGCTTTAGTACTTTAGAGCAAAACAAGGAATCATCTTACGTTTTTGAGCACAGAAATAATGACAAAAGCACATTTTTGTTTTCCAAGGGTGGAAATGAGAGGAGGCTCACGCACCGTACCTGAGACTCCTCGGTATGCAACAGCAGGGTCCTTCCAGCCCCTTCATACTCTAACCTGCTGTAACCTCCCATGAAATTTAAGGTTACCAAATTGATGTATTTCAAATGGATCTGTTTTCTGCTTGGTGCAATTCATAAGTTTGTTTCATGATAGCTAATGGAAAACATGAAATTATTTAAAATTCTGAGAGAAAACAAGCCTGGAAATCAAAACAAGTGGACCGATTCACTTTATGTCAATGCTCCCTCCTAAGGCTGAAGACAGGTCCTAGGGGGGAAGAATTTTATTCACTTAAGAAGAAGACTGATCTCTATACTCTAACAAAAGAGTTCATTTTTATTTTCAGGTTTTTGTTGCTGGAAGATAGGGGGAATCACATTAAGCGCTGTCAGGTTTTGGTCATTAGAACAAGGATTGTGCAGTGTGTGAGTGATCCTGGGAAGTGTGCGTTACCATGACTTTTAGAGACGACTGCATTCCAATTGGCTAGCTGTGCTACCCTTTCCGCGGGGTGAGCAGGGTCATAAATACAGAAGAAACAGCAAGGCAGATAATCAAACGAACCCACCGCAAAAATGGGCGCTGGGAAGGGCGCTTGGTGCTTGGTTCAAGCCCCTTCAATAGGCTGGCGCAGAGGAAGGCACGTTAATCCCCGCCAGAGGGTGCTGTGGAGGTGTCGGGTGTCGGGCGTGGTAGGAGTGAGGGCAGAGTACTGGAGCAGGCGAGAGTCCAGACACGCAAACGCGACCTGCAGTGCGACAGTGTAGGCGGGGACGCGTGGGCGGAGCCGGCCTGAGTGCGCCCGCAGGACAGGTGGGGCAGGAGTGGGCTTGCTGGGGCGTGGGGACTGGGTCTACCGAGGGCGGGGGAAGGTGGTATGTGAGGTTCCAGAGCGACGCCCCACCTCACATTCCTGACGAAATGGCTTGGCGTGGGGGTACATTCTGGAGGAGGTAGCACACCTGTCTCCGTGGCCGTTCAGGTGGGCAATGACGGACCCTCACATTGGAAACGGTGTTTCTGCCGCGTAGAGGACCGCCGGAGTAGGAAGGCTTTGCAGGGCTTGAGTGTCCAGACCTTTGGGGTTAGCTTTTCCGTGACCTGCAATATCCATCCCAGTCCTCCGGGAGACCTTGCACGTCTACAAATACTAATGCGCTTGGACTAGTTCGAGGAGAGGAACCGTCAGTTACAAACCAGAGCAAAGCAAAGCCCCGGGGTGGGCTGCGGTACTATTCAGTCTCCAGCACGCTGCCCCGCACTTGGGTGGCGCGCAAAACCAGTGTTTACAGCCCGCGCGCAGCCACCCGCCACTCAGCGGGCACGCCCCAGGAAGCCCCGTCTGCCCGCGCTCCCCATTGGCCACCAGCGCTCCCCGAAACCACCTATCACAGGCCTCGGCTGCTTACAAAGGGTGGCGAGTTGCCTCAGGCCAGAAGCCAGGCTCTCTGTGTGGGAGAGCCAGGCTGATGGCTTAATTGAGGTTAAGGTAAACTCCAATCAGAGAAGCAAAACGCGAGCAGGATCTTCTGATTGTATATACATAAAGAAGCAACAGAGCTTAACCAGCCTCTAATAAACGGCCATGGAAAGGTTTCTGTGGCAAAGAGCTATGCAATTGCATTCACCTTGGACTGATATCTATCTAGACTCTGGTTCGGGCACTATCACTACCTAATTCCGTGTCATTTCCCATCTGGGGTGTCTCTGTTTCCTCAGCTTAGAGAAGGACTGCATAATCTATCAAGGCCCAGCTCCACATCTCTATGAGCTGCATAGTCTGAGTCACCCCCTGGGAGCTAAGGCTGTTTAGCATTCAGGCCTGAACCGGAAAGCAACGAATGGGAGGCTGATTTGTCTTTGCGTTTTTCTTTGCCTCTGTCTGCAGAGAAAGAAATAGCTGTCTCATTCCCTTTTGCCGAAGGAAAAAATCAATAGGTGTTTAATCTGCAAAGGAGATGAATTTCCCATCTAACCCAAGGAGATGTGGGACTGCTCTGGGCTGAGGATTGATTTTAAGTGTCAGATGTCAGAGCCAGCAGGGCCCATAAACAATCCCTTCCCACCTCCTAGCTCTGGCTTTACAGATGAGGAGTCTGAGGCCCAGAGACAGTAGGGGACGTGTGCAAGGCCTCCCAGCTTTCAGAGCCAGGGTAGAAATCCATGACCTTGCAGCCACATCATGCTGGACAGCTCTGGTCACTTGCTTTCTTCCTGGAGCCCTGTTTGCAGAGCCTCCTGCTCTTCCTTCTTCCTCATCCTCTCACACTGACCAATAATAATTGGCAACATAACAATCCAGCCCTCAAACCTAGGAGGCCAGGGCCAAGCTGAGTTTTCTCATCCCAGCCAAGGTGGATTCCTTTAAAAAAGAAGGAAGCAGCTGGCTTAAACTTGGCCCCAGTCTGAAGCTCTGAAGCGTTCCTGTGATTCTGCCATTCCTGTGATTCTGCCACACGCAGGCTCTGTCTGACTCTGCAGGACCTACAGCTGATTTCACAAAGCTTCAGAGCCTTACCGAGCAGGCTCATAAAGCATCAGGTCAGCCGCACAAGTGTAGGTTTACAGTGGTGAGTATGCAAAACACAGAGTTTATTCTTATATTATTATTTATTATTGTATTATTTTCCATATGAACAACTGTTTTCCTACTTTTGCCCCACCCTGTGTAGTGGCTGTGGGTCAGATTCTCTTATTTCCCAAATGTCCCAAATTCACAACGCAGCTGGATTTGTTACATGTAGAGCCTTGCGGCCATCTAAGAGTAGACTTCCTTATTTTACCAAATCCACCACATCCCCTGTTCATGCATCTTGGGCAACCTCCTCTGCCTGAGCATCAAGCATTTACTGGACTCTTATACAATCTCCTCAAACAATAAAGGCACTTGTGAAGCAGGGGGAGAATCTCAGAAGCTCTCCTCTAGCCTCACTTTTGCCCTGTTACCTCTATTCACCTTCGGCCCTGGCTGCAGTTTCCTGCCTCCCTCCACCCACCACACAGACCAATTCAAAACAGCTTTCAGCTACGCATAGTTTCCTTTTAGTTTTCTGGTTACTCCCCAAAATCCAACTGTTCCTTTTGCCACCGTAGTTTCTTCAGTGCTATTCTGAGGTGGCCAAACAGCCAAACTGGTTTGCTGTCTGCATGGGAACTGCAAGTTGATAATGATATACAACCAAAAGAAGGAGAAGGGGTGCAGGACCAGGAGGAAGAAGAGGGGGCAAACAAGAAGATAAAGGGTTAATATCCATCCCTTTTCCACCCTACTGAACAAAATCCAAAATTCTTTCCCCACCATGTTCTAAGCAGAGCCTACCCCATCATTACCTGGAACTGCTCATTCACTTAACAAACACTTCGAGCACCTCTGCTGGCACTGGGGATACACTGTTGGACGAGACAGATGAGGTCCATGCCCCGCAAAGCTTGCAGGCACCAGGCTGTAGTGGGAGCTGTGGGCAGAGGTTCTAGGGCAGCAACAGTGTGAAATGTTCAGGGTGGACAGTGAAGAGACAGAAGGGAGAGTGAAATGGCTAGAGCAAAGTGCTTAGCACTAGAGTGGCAGGAGGTGAAGCTGGCAAGGGAGGCAGGACCAGATCTTGCAGAGCATTGTATTCAAATGTAAGGAGTTGGAATTTTACCTTAAGTACAAGGAAAACCATTGCAGGGCTTTAAGCAGGAGAGAGGTATGACCTGATCAACATTTGCAAACACCATTCTGGTTGCTGTGTGGCTAATGGACCATAGCATTATCTAGAGGCGGATCTTCTTGGCATGAGAAGAAGAAATCCCTTCAGTTGTCTTAAGTACGCATCTCCCTTCTGGACTTTAGTTTGCCCAGGAGGGAACATTGGTATTCGTTATCCACCCAATCTAGCTTGAAGTATAATTGATTTTTGACGTTCAGGTTTACAAATCAATCTCTTATGACTTCTTTAGAATGAATCAGTCCCTTAAACCTCTGGTCAAGAGAATAAAATTGTGTTTTCAGAATTGCAAATCTGTGAACCAGATTATTCCATAGTCCTTCCCACCTGTGAAGTCCCAGATCAGAGCCCTCTCAAACCCCTCTTAGCTGTATCCATGTACTTTAAATCATTTTCATATTTGTTGAGTGAATTAATGAACAAATAAAATACAAATAGATGGCTGGCTGGTTGGCTAGTTCGATGGAAGAATGAAATGAATTGGTGTGTGTGTGTGTGTGTGTGTAAGATCCCAAGGGAGAAGCTTTGGAGATCTACATAAATGGCCTGAAGCAAGTGGTCACAAATCTTCCCAAGTCCTTTGCTGCTGGAGGACAAATAAATCACCTTCCCTTCAGATCCCACAGTTGCATTTACTCCTTTCTGGCCTTCAGACTTTCCACCTCCCCAGAGTTCCCTGCCAGCCCTGGGTAGGGTTAGGGGAACCCAGGAAGAAAGAAGGGGTATGAGGCTGCTGAGACACTTATTTAGGGTTCCTCGTGGGACCAGAGGCAGAGATGGAAGCCCAATACCCCACCATCACCATTACCACAAGGCTGGCCTGATTCCCAAGGACCCACCCTGCACTGAGGTGCCAGCGAGGGGAGGGGTAGCCCAGAAGGCTCATCTGACCACAACCTGCTCCCTGAGAAATGGGTCCAAGGCCAATATGCAAATGCAGTCTTAGAAGTTAACACCTGCAAACAGGAGCCACTTTCAGTACTTGGTCTGAATTCCTGTCCGAACAGCCAGTTCCTTCACAGGGTTCTAATGGACTGCGTCTCCAGGAAGAGAAAAAAAGCCTGATGTGGAACAGTGTGCTGGCTTCAAGGGACCAAGAAATGGAGAAGAAAATGCCACCATTTTTACTGCAAGTCCACTCGTCTCAGGAAACCTGGCTATTGGGATTCCGGCGGGAAGCCCACTCTGCTGTTAGCAAAAGGCTGTGAGAGCCAGTCGCAGACCTTGGGCCTGAAGCACTCAGCAAGGTGTGCTTTTGTCCTGATGCAAGGTTTGCAAAAGAGAAAAAAAAAAAGGTTTCCACATGGTCTGAGCAGAGGAGGCTTCTCTCGCTTGCTTTCGATCTTACACACTGCAGCGTGTAGTGAGTAAGGATCATCATCAGCCCACAGGCATTTTCCAGAAACAGAACCTCACTTGCTGACCCCCCAGCCCCACCTCTGAGCAAGATGACCCTGCACCCCTCACCGTGACAACCTGGGAGCCATGCCCCTGAGTCCCCATGAAGTTAATCCTCACGGGGAGGATGGGCCTGAGGCAAAGGATGCCCGTGGTGGCTGTCGTCTGTGGTCACCCAGGCTCCCTGCCCCTAACTGTCCTCCCTGAGCCCTGGGTTCCATTACTGCACTGAGACAGAGCACTGTCCTCCCCTCCGACTGGCAGACTAATCAGATTAATATAAACTCAAGGGCTGGGGGAAAGCACTCTCATGGATGCTGGTGAGAACACCAGTTATTACAGATTCCCAATCTCTCTGTAGGCAATTTGTAATAAATACATAAATATTCCCCTTAAAATGAACACACTTTTTCTATCTATGGACACCTAAGTTGCTTCCGTATCTTGACCGTTGTAAATAAAGCTGTGATGAACATCAGGGGTGCATATCTTTTCAAATTAGTGTTTTGGGTTTTTTTTTTTTTTAAATAAATACCCAGAAGTGGAATTGCTGGGTCTTACTGTATATCTATTTTTACTTTTTTGAGGTATCTCCATACTGTTTTCTACTGTGGCTGCACCAGTCTGCATTCCCACCAACAGTGCACTAGGGTTCCCTTTTCTCCGCATCCATGACAATATGTTATTTGTTGACTTTCTGATGACAGCCATCTGACAGGTGTGAGATGATATCTCACTGTGGTTTTGATTTGCATTTTCCTGATGATCAGTGATGAGCACCCTTTCATATGTCTGTTGGCCATCTGCATGTCTTCTCTGGAGAAATGTCTTTTCATGTCCTCTGCCTATTTGTTTTCATATCCTCACCTGAGGGTATGTTTAGAGAGAAAGGGGGCAAGAGAGAGAGAGAGGAAAAGGAACATCGATGTGAGAGAGAAATATTGATGTGAGAGAGAAACATTGATCAATTAATTGCCTTCCATTCACCCCCTGTCCAGAGATGGAACCCATAACCTAGGTTTGTGCCCTGACCAGGGATCAAACCTGCAAACTTTTGGTGTATGGGATGATGCTACAACCAACTGACCCACCTAGCCATGGACTCTGCCCATTATTTTTTTGTTATTGAGTTGTATGAGTATCTTAGTGATAGATGAGTCTGTGGGGGTAATAGATACTATTGAGTGAGCATGTGTGCTGTGTGGCCATGGCATTCAAAATGACTGAGTGACTACAGCAATGAATCTGCACCAAATTTTGCATTAAGCTTGAACAGTCCTCCATGGAAACTATTCGGAAGATTCAGAAGGCCTCAGCTATGGGCAACTGGTGATGGGCAGCTTCATCACTACAATGCATCTGTTCATGCATCACATCTCATGCAGAGTTTTATGCCAAAACATCAAATCACCCAGGTGACTCAGACCCCCTACGGCCTAGAAATGGTACCCTGTGACTTCTGACTTTTCCCAAAATTAAAATCACCTTTGAAAGGGAAGAGATTTCAGACTGTCGATGAGATTCAGGAAAATACAACGGGGCAGCTGATGGCAATTGGAAGAACTGTGTGAAGTCCCAAGGTGCCTACTTTGAAGAGGACTACGGTGTCATTGTCCTGTGTACAATGTTTCTTGTATCTTCTTCAATAAATGTCTCTATTTTTCATATTACATGGCTGGATACTTTTGGACAGACCTCATATAGAAGATACTATATACAAATATGTGTATATATGATATTATGCAGCAATAAAAAAGAATGAACTCTTGCCTTTTGGGACAACAAGGGTGGCTCTAAAAGGATTATGCTAAGTGAAATAAGTCAGGCAGAGAAAGACAAATACCATATGGTTTCGCTTATATGTGGAATCTAAAAACAAAACAAAGCCTTCTAGACACAGAGATCAGAGGAATGGTTACCAGAATGGAGGGGTGGGTGAAAAGGGGAGGAGAATATGGTCAATAACGTAATGACCTTGCGTGGTGGCAGATGATTGCTATTGGTAGAACTGGGGGAGCAATCACATTGTAATTTAAAAATATTTATCAGATCACTATATTGCACACCTGAAACTAATATAACCAATATAAGTTTATATACCAACTATACTTGAATTTAGAAAATTTTTAAAAAGCATACTTTCTGATTAAACATTTCTACTTTAGGAATTTAATCCCAGAAAATAAGCAGGGATGTGGCAAAAGGGAAAAAAATGGGAAACAACTTGAGTGCCCAATAAGGGATTAAATAATACTAAATAGCTTCTTGTACTCTGAGCCAACACATCCCTACCCCTATGAAACACAGATTTTGAGTACACATTCTAATAAATCAATGTGTGTATTTATAATAAGTTATATATGGGTGCTATTGGAATATAAATGTTATGTGCATTAAAACATAAAATAAGGATACTTTAAGCATTATTTTGAACTTTTTAATCTTATTTCATTCACTAACACTGCAGAATTATTTAAGCAAGGAGAGAGCAATGTGATTTTGACTATGCTCAATTATTTCTAAAATCTTAGCTAATACTTTGCTACAACAGTTGAAAGTTCAATATATTTCTATACTTGCTTATAATAGTTGTCATAACTGAAACCCATCTTTTATAAAGACAAATAGGAGAAAAGCATAATTGGACATACTTAGTAAGTCAAATTAACTCTTCATGCTCATATACTAAGTATGCAGAGATTTTTACTGAAATTAGACTAAGTAAATTTCTCCTTCTATGATGCCAAGCACAGTTCTTATATTTTTTATTTTCAACAAATGTGTCCAAAACACTGAAATTTTTATTGAAAGATGTTTAAACAACTTAGAAAACTCTGGTTCTCATTGTAAATGGGCCAATATGAGAGTTTTACTGTATAACTACACTTTTTCTCCAACAATAAAATCACATAACATTGGAAGTCAACATCTCTCCCAAAAAGCATTATTTCATTATTTGTTGTTTAAAAATGTCACTATAACTTGAAGGGACAAACCTCATGTATTTATTTTGAAAGTTAAGTAACATTAATGTGGAAAGTCACAAAAATTCCAGTTCACCTTTATATTTATCAAGTCTTTAAAGTAATTTGCTACCTCATACATGTCCAGCTTTTGTGTGCATAAAAGATTTTTTCCTCATTCCCTCTATTCTTAAAACAATATTATAAAGATTCTAGTATAGCTCTAAAACGTCATTTTATAAACTAAACCACATCACTAACATTTGTGCTTCCTGTTTTCAAATTCTTTGCTACAACAATTTGTAGATACATTCCAAGCATGGTGGAAATCATCAGCTGGTATTTGTTGAGCACTTACTACGTGCCAGGCATAGTTTCAGCACTTCACATATATTATTTAACTTTTGCAACTGCCCCTCATGTAGGTACAGTGACTATCTCCATTTTACAGGTGAGGAAACTGAGGAACCGGGAGGTTGTGAGATAGCTTGCCCAAGGTCACAGAGCTGGCAAGCAGCAGGCCAAAGGCAGAGCGATCCCCCACCGTGCGAGACCATTGTCTGTGGGTCTCCATCTGCTGACGCTCAGGCAACTTGTCGTGGCCGAAGCAGGCATCATGTAGCATTGAGAATATATATCCTTCCATTATCCTTCCTGTAGTGGCTTAGAAAAACATAATTCATGTGTTTTGTTTTTGGAACAGAATTTAGCTGGGGCCATAACTGAATCAGGTTGGAAACGTATGTGCTTTCATCTGGCATATGACAAAACGCCCACACCACACTCTGTATTCTAAAGATTACATGTTTCCCCAAATATTTGGCAATTGCTTTCTATGTATTTTCCAAGAGAATTTTCTGACACAAGACTACATTTGGTCTATCCCCCTATTTTTTTCCGCGTGTTCTCTAGACCGGTTTTACCATGGTATGGGGCTTTTAAGCTCCTAAGCATTTATTAGTAGTAGTAGTTTGGTAAAAAATCTTTAAGTACTAAAATATTGCATGACTTCAAACATTGGTGGAAAATATTGAAATCTATCTCTATATTCTTTTTATATTACTTTTTTTAAAATGTCTTCTCTATGGTGACATTCTCATTGGCTCTTAAGGTAGAATATACACTGTCAGGTAAGGCCATTAGGAATCCATTAAGAATGAAATGACTAATATATCCATTATTGTCTCAAAGTGTTATTCTTCTCAAGATGCTACTCCATTTTTGGCTGACTGCTTTTCAGATCTGATTACATTGTTGTTTTAACATCTAGTAGGAATTATGATGCGCTCATCCGAGAAGCTTAAGAAGAATCCACTCTGCCATTTTCTTGTTCTCCACTCCTGTTCTGCATTTTCTTTTGCAAGGTGCCTTTTAAGCCACCTGTCCATTTTGTGAGGCTTATTGTTTAGAAGAATACAGTGTGAAAGTATCTCATAAACTGCAGCACACTGCAACCTGTAAAAGCGCACCGAGTGTGAGGGGCCCGCTCCGCACCGCCCAGAACCCTCAGGCTCTAACTCCCACACCGGGGGCCGCACCGGGGCGAGCCGAGGTATGAGAACAGCAAGAAAGCCTGATTTCTTTGTTACTTTTGGATAAAAAGAAATGTGAAAGGAAGTTGCAATATTTTCTTCCTTCACCCCAGTGGGTTGTCTTGCAGGCACCTCAGTTTGGGGACCACAAGGGAATGCTTTGCAGTCCTTAAAAATTATATTATAGAAGACACAGGGAAGCAGCCACTGAATGGTGACAGTCAGGTTCGAAACCGGGATATACAGATAATTTTTGTTTTATATTTAAAAGTATACACACATGTAAATGGCATTCATTCACATACATGCCAGGTGCCAAATCAAAATGTCTGTCATGCCGTCATCACTGTGACAGTCTGCACCCTTTGGGGCTAAGTGGGTATGGGGGCGCACGTCACCTGGAAGAGTGGGTGAACTCGTCTGGCCCTCAGTGTTGACACAGCAGCAGAGCTAAGCTTATGCCCCTAGAGGGATGGGTGGGAGAGGAGGGGCTGCAGTCAGGACTCAGCTTTCGGTGGGGTGAGCTGTGAGCTGCCCAGGAACAGGGTACACCAGGTGCGTGGGGGGAAGGTGACAGGAAACAGGCGTGTTTCCCAGCTTCTGGCTGTGTCCTGGGGCAGACTCTCTGGCAGCCTGTTCTTAAGCAATGACTGTGTTATTTTAACGTGGTTCTTCCGTGGGAACCTCACAAGGCTTCATGTCCCATGCTCCTTACAGGCCAGGCAATGTGGTTTGGGTCCTCACACCCGGGAGAGAAAGCTGCTCTTCACGCACTACACGGGAATGAAGCATCTAGTGTCTGGGAAACATCAGGCCATTGGTCCGAGGCTGTGGGTCCCAAACTCCCTGTTCCCTCTGGTTCTGCTCAGCCCTACAGTCCCTCTGGCCCTCATCTCCACACCTCTCTCCACTGGGGCAGGGGCTTCTTTGGCCTCTTGCCCACGCAGACACCAAACAGCTGCTCAGCGCTTCTGGCCTCTCTCCTGACATCTGCTTTAGCAGCTCTTCTAGGCCTGACAGGGGCTCCGGGCAGATCCCTGCAGTGAGCTGGGACTGACCTCCGGCCCTGGCCAGCATGGCCGTAGCCATTCAGAGCCCCACGTGTTTCTTCTCCTCCTGCACTCTGCACAGGGCAGTCTGGCCTCCCAGTCAGACACCCCAGGGTCAAAGGGAAGAACAAGGAACCCCAGAAGGTTAGGGAATGAGCCAGAAGCCTGAGTTGCCTATCATCACCACACCTGGGGCTTCCTTGACACGTGCAGGAGGTGAGGCTTTCTCTGGCCCTGCTGCCGAAACCTGCGCTGGGTGCATCAGCATTGTGCTGGTAGGTGTCCCCGCTCCCTGGGGTCGAAGCCTTGGCCCGCAGAGAAGACAATATTTATTATAGATGCTGTGTATTGAGCTCCAATAAAATAACAGGTGCTATACATGAATTCTTTCTCTTAATCTCATCAACATTCACTAGAGGATACATTCTTACATCTTCGTTTTTATAGGTGAGGAAACTGAGGCTCAGAGAGGTTAAATAATTTGCCCAAGGTTTCATAGCCAGGAAGTAGAGAGGCTAGGACCTGGTGACTCTGTCTGGGAACCCTGTGTCCTTTCCTCTAGGTAGCACTGCTCAAGTTTCACCAGCCAGCAGGTAATTTTAGGACCCTGTTTAGGGCCCAGGTAAGTTTAGGGCCCTCTGGTCCCAAGGTCCACTCTGGTGGCCACTGAGGAAAGCGGCAGATGGTGCGGTGCTTGCCGGCCAGGGTCTGACTCTCAGAGACACTGCCAACCCACTCAGAGGTATCTCACTCTACAACCCAGCTGGGGCTTCCAGCACAGATATCCCTGGGCCAGGCCTAATCAAATGCTCAGACCTTCCCTGAAATTTGCTAGGGGGCTGGAGGATGGCGCTGGGATTTGAAAGTAAAGGGAAAGCCATGATGGAAGCAAAGGGAAAGCCGAGGCCTGGATAGAAGCGTTTCCAAACACCCAATCTGCAGTGGCCCCTTGGGGCCGACACGACAGTTTCCAGGACCCAGAACCCAGCCTACTGAGGCCCAAACTTCAGATGTGTGCGAGGGAGTGTGTGCATGTGTGTGCACGCACGCACTGTGAATGTGAGTGTTCATGTGTGGGTGTGTATGCAGGTGTGTTTTGAGAGGAACGCAGAGTCTCACGGGCAAGCTGAGGTTTGTACCCAGAGACACCAGAGGCCAACACCTGCTCTGTGCTCTAGCCCCCTCTGGGGCCTCTGTCTAAAGCTGCCTCTTTTATGGATAAGAAGAAAAGCCCTACGCAATTTAAGAGGCCACCAGGAGAGCTGGTTATGATTTTTAAGAGCTAATGCTACCACCCATGACTCACTGTTTATGAATGACCTTTGCTCACCATCACTATGTAAACTGTGCAAGACATTGTATCCATGTGGGCCACCGAAGCCCTTGGTGGGCAGGGCCAGGCAGCACTAATCCAGGTGTGGGAGGAGATGAGAGCAGGGAAGGCAGCTGCTCCTGCACGCAGCTGTGGGGCCTGTACTGAGGAGACAGAGCCCGTTAAGTTCTGCAGCCAGGCACACACCCAGAAGCCGGCACCCGTAAATCAGCCACAGGCTCACATGTTCCGGAAGGCTCCTGCAAGCCTGGGGGCTCAGACAGGCTGGCTGCCTGGGTAAAGAGGAAGAAAACAAAGGAAGAAGTGGGTGGGGAGACCGAGGGTCTGAGCGCCAAGGTGGGAGCCCTGAGTGCTGCAGGGTGCAGAACCCTAGGGCTGCTGAGCTGGGTCCAAGGCTGCCCAACCTGGTGCAGGCAGTCGTGCAGCCTGGAGGGGGGGCGAGGGTGAGTTTGCTTCTGCTCCTGGACCTGCCTCAGCCAAAAGGCACTTCTGGTCCAGTCAGATGGAACTTATCTGCAAAGTGAGGCCCACCCTTCAAACTCCTCCTTCCAACTTCCCCAACAGTCCAGAGTATCAAGCTAAGACTCCCCCTGACTGATGGAAGGAACAGGGTCCCTCCACTTGGGGCACCAAGAAACCTCAGCAGGCATGGAGCCCACCTCCTTCAGAGTCATGGACATGCCCAAGGTTAACAAGGAAGCTGAGAGCGAGGTCCAAGACTCCTGGTCGTCGGCGCAGCGCCCAGAGCAACAAGATGACATACTCAGGGCCCTGCTCTATGGCTGCAAAATTCCTGAGATGCACTTGCTGTCTGCAACGATGACACTGAAATAAAGCCTAACAGGTTTATAGCCTGAAATAGTGTCTGTTTGGTTAAAAAAAAAAAAAAAAAAATCAGCTCCAGCTCTTTATTTTGCTTTGGCTTCCCCACATCCACCGCCATCACCCACGGCAGCCCACAGCAGACAAAAGCAGGAATTAATCGGTTACTCACAAAGCAGCACCAGGGCCCCGGGCCTGTGGGCAGGCGGCATCCACAGACGCTCATCCCTCTGGGAGGAGGCGAGCAGCCTCGGGGTGTATGGGCTTTCAACGCTATGGAAACAGAGAGGAGAGTGGAGGCAGAGGAAGGAGACAATGGCAGGAAAGTGGAGAGACAGGCTCCAGTTCTGTGGCTCTTACACTCTCTCTCCCACAGCAGAGGTTGGCCTTGTCTGTCTATTTTATTTACAATGCTGTGAAAGTTTACAACAATCACAAACACTGGGGCACAGTTGGCTTCCTGAAGGTAAAACTCTTTTTAGTATTTAGCAAATCATAATCTCTTTTGGCTCTAAATAAAGATCTTTTCAAAAATCATGGGAACATTGCGCCACAATGTTAATGAAATGATGTCACAGAAATGCTCTTACAGATGGTTAAAATGGTAAATTTTATATTTATATTATGTATGTTTTACCCCATTTTTTTAATCTTCATCCAAGAGAGAGAAACATTGATGGAAGAGAGAAGCACTGATTACTTGCCTTCCATACACCCCAGACCGGGGATTGTGTGGGCCAGGATGGGAGCCAAACTCGCAGCCCAGGTATGTGCCCACCAGAAATCAAACCTGCAACCCTTTGGTTATGGGATGATGCTCCATCCAACTGAGCCATACCGGCCAGGGCTTACCACAACTTTGAAAATGAAGAAAATGTAACAGGGTGCAGCCAAGAGGGGGGCCCCAAAAAGGGAGTTGGAATGGGGCCCAGAATTCAGGGTGTCCAGGAAATATTAGAAAGACATATAAGATGTCCTCACCCCTTTCCTCTCAGGTGTGAGTTGGGGGAAGGGATAAATGGAGCAGGGCCATTGAGCTGTTTTGCATAGCAACAGTTTTGCAGATAACCTCCAGAACGGTCATTTAACATATTTATATCCTTTAACTGGTTTCATAGATATGTTAAACAGCTGTGGCCATGCTCTGAGCCAGGGGGATGGAAAGGACCTCCGCCAAGAAGTGACTGGGAGAGGAACCCCAAGTTACAGCGCCTGCGTGGGAGCTTGGAGAAGATTGGCTCCAGAAAATGGGGACACACCTGCCCAGACTCATGATGGCATCCCAATAACCTTGGAAATATACGGGAATGCTGGCAGCTGTAACCGATTGTAGGAAGAGTCGGAAATAGGGCTGCAGAGGAGGATTGGCGCGGGGATTTAAACCCAGGCGTGGCAGCCATTGGGGAGATCCATGGGGTTTCACCAGAGAGCAGGACCCACAGCTCTATGAGGGAAAATCACCATGTGGCTTTAGCAGAGAATTGCCACTCAGCTTTGCCCGAGTGGAGACCCTCTTGCAGCTTTGCCAGAGGGAGAGATTCCATGTGGTTTCACCAGAGTACAGACCCCTGCAGCTTTGGTGAAGAGGGAGAGCCACGAGGCTTTGCCAGAGCGGGGACCCCTTCCCCACAGCTTTGGTAGAAGGACCACGCGGCTTTGGGGTGCTCCCTTTGGATGTGTGGCCTGGGAGCAAGAGAGACTGCCTGAAAGAAGGGTGAAAGAACTCTTGCCAGTAGGCCATGAGAAGGTGCCACATGGCTTTGGATTAATTAGAGATTCTGCCTGGACGACGACACAGCTGACGGTGTCAAGAGCCTGGATCCTGGACGTGTGCTTCTCTTCCTGAATTACAAATTATGGTACCCTGAATTAGGGCAGAGGGAGATAGTAAGCACTGTGGGCGTCTGTGGGTATCCTAAAGGACTTTGATATTTTTTAGTGGAGATGTTAGGTCGCTACTTTAACTCTGTATAGCATTAAATAAGCATTTCCTTTCCTTTTCACAAATCTCTGGCTTTGAGAGACATCTTTCCATAAGGTGGCGGACAATAACGGACCTTCTGTTGCTGTGTAACAAAAAGGCCCCAATGGGAATAAAGAGAACAGTGTTCTGTTGTTTCCAGATCTAGCCTCCAGAAAGATTAGATAAGCTCTCTGGTGCTCATTAGAGCACAGAAAACCCTGAGCTCTCAGCCCTGGCCGGTGATAGTGCCCAGCAGGGGCATGCCTCACTTTGGGACACCCTGTTGCATCCTCTGTCTGCACACTTAGAATCCAGCTAGATCAAAGGCTCTGGTGTCCACAGAGCTAGAATGTGGGTGTGTGGCTGAGCTCAGAGCATTCAGTCCAGTTTGCTTCTGCACTAACTACAGGAGATAGACAGGCCAGTAAACCAGGACAAGTGGAACAGGGAGCCCGAGACAGACAGCTGAACAAACTGGCCAAGCAATTTACAGCCAGATACAGAAGGTCACCCCCTGAGAGGTAACATTTAGGCCTCAGTCGTGTTTCAGCTCCAGGTCCAGAAAAGCAGCAAAACCAGGTAGGCAATACCAGGATCACTTGCAATGACTAAAAGCCCCCCTGCTCTGTCACAGACCAATCAGTGGGGACCACAACTCTGAAACAGCACACCTGGAAAACTGATGGCCACTCTATTGAAACCCTCCCCTAAGATTCCTGCCTACGAGAGAGAGAAAAGCCTCAGGAAAAGGGCCCAGCACATGCCTGCCCTCCCTCCGGGAAGTAGCCCAAGGCATTCCCTTCCCCCACTTCTTCCCCTGTAGGCTCACACGTCCTAAACTCTAAGGGTCCCCACAAGACTTGCAACCAGGGGAGCAATGAGCAGCAGCAGCTTGTCCCTGACTAACCCCTGAACCTGTCCCCAAGAGCCCCTTTCCTCTGACTTACCAAGGAGCTAAGGCAGCCCCACCAAGACTCATTTCCTGCTTAGAGTATTCCCAGAGAGCCAAGGAAGTCCCTCTTAGCCTCCCCTGTTGCTTCTTCTATGCTGAGCCCTTCCGTGTTTCACTGTCCCCAGCTTTAATAAAAGTACCCTCGTAGTCACCTGGACTTGTGTTGTGAAATCATTCCTGCACTAAGTGAAGAACCCACACACTAGCAGCTGGCCGTAGATGGACCCCCTCGGGGCCGGGTTTCCTGTCCGGTAACAGGTGAGGGGGAGCTGATTCTCAGGGACTGTGTCCCAAGGCCACACCCTGCAGGGCAGACTGTAAACACACTCCTCAAAAGGTGGCCAGACAAGACACAGACCTTCCCTCCTGGAACCCCGGGAGATGCATGTAACTACGATCTGTGTGCTCACGGGGCCAGGGAAGGAGTTACTGGAGAACATGGCCAGGACACTGTCCCAGGGAGCAGGGGGTTTGAGGACCTGTGCTGGTAGGGGCCCAGGGGCATAAAGCTCATGTCCTAAAAAGTAACTTCAAAACATACATGATCAGTTCTGTTACAGAGCAACAGTTGGTTCTCGAGACTGGCAAAACACTTCCAAAGTCTCGCTTTCTCGAACCTGAGGGGTCAGTCTTCCACGGGCAATTAAGATCCCGGACGAGCCCCCAAAAACTGTTACCGAGCAAACAGAAGGTCCATTATTGTCCGCCGCCTTATGGAAAGATGTCTCTCAAAGCCAGAGATTTGTGAAAAGGAAAGGAAATGTTTATTTAATGCTATACAGAGTTAAAGTAGCAACTTAACTTCATTAAAATATCAAAGTCCTTTAGGATACCCACAGACGCCCACAGTGCCTCCTATCTCCCTCTGCCCTAAGTCAGGGTACCGTAATTGCAAGGAAGAGAAGCACACGTCCGGGATCCAGGCTCTTGACACCGTCAGCTGTGTCGTTGTCCAGGCAGGATCTCCAATTAATCCAAAGCCATGTGGCACCTTCTCATGGCCTACTGGCAAGAGTTCTTTCACCCTTCTTTCAGGCAATCTCTCTTGCTCCCAGGCCACACAGCCAAAGGGAGCACCCCAAAGCCGCGTGGTCCTTCTTCTACCAAAGCTGTGGGGAAAGGGTCCCCACTCTGGCAAAGCCACGTGGCAATTCTCTGCTAAAGCCACATGGTGATTTTCCCTCATGGAGCTGCAGGCCCTGCTCTCTGGAGAAACCGCATGGATCTCTCCTCCTGGATCTCTCTCTTCATGGATCTCTCCTCATGGAGCTCTCCCTCATGGAGCTCTCCTCCTGGATCCCCCTCTTCATGGATCTCTCCTCATGGATCTCTCCTCATGGATCTCTCCTCATGGAGCTCTCTCTTCAAGGATCTCTCTCTTCATGGATCTCTCCTCCTGGATCTCTCTCTTCAAGGATCTCTCCTCATGGAGCTCTCTTCATGGATCTCTCCTCCTGGAGCTCTCTCTTCATGGATCCCTCTCTCCTGGATCTCTCTAATGGCTGCCGTGTCTCTGTTTTAAATACTGGCGCCAAACCTCCTTCCTCTGCAGCCCTATTTCCGACTC